>JAUBNY010000221.1:837680-848550 GCA_032275445.1 Crypturellus soui | reverse complement strand
ACTGGAGGCTGCTGTTGGCTGTGAAGTGGTCTGTCCCTCTCCTGCATCTGGAGATGTCTGGGATTTGTGGTACCCCTTGGGCCTGAACACAGTGGGTCTGTGCTGAAGGCATCATAGGGAACAGCAAAAGACTCAGCAGAGACACTGCGGAGGAGAGGGATGTGGCACTAGGGGTTGCTCCCCTGCTCTTTTTGTTCATTACAATTAAAGCTGGCTGGTAGGGTACAGAATTCACAGCGGGGTGAGGAAGCAGGCAGCATGACTGAACAAGCCTCAGGTCTTAGGAAAAAGAATCTGCCCAGGTGAGCAGAGCTAACGAGCACGTTTTAACTAGATGAACTGGGTGGTTCATACGCAAAAATGTGACTTGCAGTGGGGAATCTTATCTCGGCAGACGGTTTCCTCAGGGGGTTCCGCACTGCAGTGATCAGTGCATGACCTTGTGCTGCTCAGTAGTGTCATTAATGTCTTAAAAGGACAGATATAATCACCGCTGATAGTGCTTATGGGTTATGCATGCCTGTAGACTGACAGCAGATGATATGGCCAAGACAACGCAATAGAAATGTGTCACTTACTGACTCGGGAAGGTAGTCCCAACATGCACTGGAATACCATGAAATACAGAAGTGAGACCTAGGATCAAAGGTTGCTGGTCGGAACACGCCTTGGGAAGGAGGGACCTGGAAGGATCTCCTGCTCCAGGGATGAGCAATTCACTGTGATGTACAGGGTAACAAAAATTATTGAGGATCTAGCTCTAGACCTGTTTAACATTTCAAATATCAACTATAGGAGTGACTAGAACTGGAGGTGGAGCACATGTGCAGGGTCCCACATGAATTCCCCTCTGGACCTTGCAGAGAGCTGGACTACATCCCTGTGCACCCCTGGAGCTACCTCCATGCTGCTGCAGCCTCGAACCACACCGAGGAATGCCAACCATCGCCAAAACAACTTAGGTTTTGAAGTGCTGCTGTATAAAGTCTATCCAAAACGCCGAAGTTTGGGTTTCCGTGCTTTGCATTTGCGCTGAATCCTTTGATGTTCGCCCAGCCTTCAGAAATCCCAGCAGAGGAGCTCCTGCAGAGGAGTTCTGAGTGATGTGGCATGGGGCGATGCCTTCCCCTTCTCCTATACATGGATTTATAGGAGGTGCCAAGCTTGTCTGAAAGGCTGTGGATTTTCCTTTTCATGAGCTGCTTGTCAGTTGAAAGGCTCCTTTGTCAGCCCTGCACTGCGCACCCAATGCACCTCTCCGTTCAGCTCACGCTCCCCTTTGCCAGGTTCTTCTTTGAAGAGGCGCCTTCTGAAGGAGATCAAGGGAACGCTCCTTCCTTCTTCCTTTTGTAATTTTGCAGCCGCTGTTTTTATGTGCTGTAGTGCTCCCGTGCTTCGGAAGTAAAAGTCTTCTCGCATCCTGCACTTCATTTATCAACCAAAAAGCACCGAGTTAGAGTTAGGTTGTGATGCAGAGACTACGTTTCTGTCAACAGCAGATTCTTGGAGCAGCCTTGGAAGTCACCAGGGCAGATGATCTCCTAGATTTAGTCCTGATTAATGTGAAGGGTCTGTCCCCAAAACCTCGGATTTGTAGAGCTGCTGTCAACATCTGGATCAACAAAAGCCTAAATAGCTGCACTGTGTCCTCACCGTCAGAAAGGGGTTCTTAAAGGATATTTGTTAAGGCAGGGAAGTGAAAAGGGACAATTAAACTTTACAGGCCATGATGTGGACTGTGTTTAACACCCTACTGCAAGCACAACCCCAGCACATCCCATCAATTAAAAAATTCCTGAGGACCGAAGGGCAGAAAGGCTGAACAGCAGGAGAGGGAGGTTATTAGAAGGCATATTTCAAATAGCTGAAGACAAAATAGGAAAGAGTTCATCAAGTCTCCCAGATTATGTGTAAGTCATACTAAATATTATAAAAAGAAGTTGGAACAACCAGCAAAAGTCGTATGGATAAGCCATAAATAATGTCTTCAGACATAACAGGGCTTGCCAGAGACTGAAGACCAATAAATATCAGAGAAGGAGCACTCACAAAGGACAAGACTGGTTTTGTTTGCTTGTTTGTTTGTCATTTGTGAAACATAAGGAGAAATGGAGAAGATTCCTACATCATTCCATACCTGATATGGGGAATCCTACACCAGCACTTACCTAAGGCCTGATGGTGATGTCTGTGTATAAAAGTTTGAGGGATTACAGACCAGTAAAAAAGATACCCCTGCTAGGCAAATTGAAAGAAACTCTGATAAACAATAATGATGAATATTGCTAGTAGCTATTTGGATGAATATGATCTACTCTGGCAGCAGCAACACATCTTCTGCAAAGAGAAATCCTGTCTTGTAAACTGGGATTCATTCCTGGCCTCACTGAGGATTGATAAAGTATATGCAGGTTGCTAAAAAACTGTTCACAAAGGAAAGCTACGAGCTTGTTCAGGATTTCTGCTGAGGCTGGAGGCTGTAAGCAATGAATTGCAGTAGGAAGGGAAGGTAAATGGATGATAAATTGAAGAACATCAGCACAGAGAAATGATAAGTGATAAAAGGGATAAAAATACCATCTTTATGTGCAACTGATGGGCTCAGAGGCTACGACAACCACTTGTAGGCAAGTCTACAGTACACAGTCCAAACCCAATGACATCTCCATACAACTTAATACTTAGCAGTGGTGGAAAAAAAAAAAAGAAGGTGAAAGTTAGGAATTGTTAGGGAAGAAGAATGCAAAAGTGGACATTACATCCCTGTATGAACCCATGGTTTGCTTATATTTTGCACATTGTGTGCAGTGTATGTATCCTTGTTCCAGAAAGGAAAAAGTTTAGATGAGAAAGGTTCAGAGAAGGTTAACACACCTACAAACTGATGGTTCTGCCTAAGGACCTAGTCTGTAAACTGGGACTTTTCAGGCTGGACCAAAGTCAGGCCGTTCTTGATATGAGACCTAGGGAGATTCCAACACAACTCATATGGGCCAGGGTCAGAAAAAAGGTGGTGGCTTTCCAGCATCCACAACGAGCTGGGATCCTAGAGCAGAGCAAAGGATGATGCTGCTGACACATTCATAGTTTCCAGGGATTTTACAAACCTTTCTAATAGATGTGACCTTCTGGCAAGACAACAAAAATAAAACCATACCAAATGGGAAGCTTGAAGAAATTTCAGCAATTTTTATTGATTTCAGCTTTTCCAATGAAGCAAATACATACAGTACAGCCAAAACAAAACTCTGATACATTATTCTCACATACCTATATCTTACAGAATACACTGTATAGCTATGGACTGGTAGGCAAAGTCGATCTCAAACTGGTGTGTGGTCAGAGAGGAATAAAACTGCCTCCTGCCTTCTACTCGTCCATGAGGCTTCTGAAATGCTGGGGTGGGTTGGATTTTACATAAACAAAACAAACAAAGCACTTAGGAGAAAATAGACCAAAACACTCTGCTATGCCCAGGACAAACAAGTATGGTATTTATTTACATGATGCATGTCCTGGGCACAAATCATGCCCTCACTGCTATTAATTCCACTGCTGGCAGAGCTCGCGGTGCTGCTAGCTCTGGGCCTTCCCTCCTCGTTCGTTCTCCATCGCTGTGACTCGGAGCCAGTGCTATGTGCGGGTCTGCCCTCACCAGGCGACTCGGGCTGTGCCCTACCTTGGCTCTCAAACAAGCAAGAAGGGGGAAAAGAGCTCATCGAAGAGGATGCTACAGTTATAGACTTGCCTTTAAGAAGGAATGTCTCCCTGGAAAGAGTGATGGAGGTGGGAATTGCATCCACTCACTGCAGCGCTGAACTCTGCCCCTGGTAATAGTGGCGCTTGGAAAAGGAGATTGTGAAACTGCTTGTTATAAACAGCATTATGGACTCCCATATGTCTGATTTTCCTTCCTCTAACAATTTGTCATGTCACTGAATTGGATAGAATGGGTTAGATTTTTAAAAAGGGAGGAAAACAGAGTTAACTGATCAGAAAAATTCCTGGGGAAAGAAGAGCTGCAAAATAGCCCTGGGAGGACTGAGTGGTTAGAATTTGCACAGCATGTTGCTCTCTCTTTATTCTGAGGTAGGAGAGCAGAACCATACAGCATCATAAAAAAATTAGGATGGAATCCTAATTTTAGGATGGAATCTGGTTCAACCTCCTGCTCCAACCAGGGAGCCAGATCAGGTTGCTCAGGGCTTTGTCTAGTCTAGTTCTGAAGGTCTCCGAGGATGGAGACAGATTTTGTTTTTATTATTTTATTAGCTTTGGCAAAAGCAGTTTGCTGAACTTGATAGAATTTATGTGAATGATGTATCTGTTTCTTCACGTTTAACAACTACTAACGAAATCTCCAGTGCTTATAAAAGATATAATTGTCATACCATTATCATATAGTTACAGCTCTTTGTGCCTTATATAGTGATACTAAACTAAATTACCAGTGAAAACAGAACTGTTTCAAAATAAAGATTAAATAGCAGCCAATTAGAATGATTTTTCTCATTCCATTATTTTGTTCAAATTTCAATTGCTTTCTAAATTAATTTTAAAGAAAAGAAAAAAAAATAGCTCCCAGGACTTCTGCTGAAAACATGTAATTACAGGAACAAATCTGAATGCAAAACTGCACACAACACACTTTTACACCAAAACTGTGACCTCTTGCCTGTGGATATTGCAGCCGTTTTCGGTATCGATAATCTTGGGTCCTGCTGAAAAATAGTTTGTATTGTGTACCCAAATCCTTAAGAACTTACAGGTATGGCAAGGGCAAGCCCACGGGCCCAGGCTCCTTTGCTGCTGCTTAAATACTGCTGAAACTGTCCTACCGGCTTCACCCGGTTCTAGCTCTCCACTTCAAAGGTGCTTTTTTCTCTTTCATTTGGCTGAGAGCTCTGCACAGAAAGCTCTCCACCGGCTGCGGGTGAATGCAAGCAAATAGCTGCTGCTCATTAAAGTGCACAAAGATGAAGCCACCCTTTGTAGTCCAAGACTAAAAACAAATCCAAGACAAAAGACATCCAGTAAGTCATTTCCATCCGCTCCGCTCTGTGGACACATGCTAAAGAGGGGGCGAAATGCCATCGCATTTCTTATGTCTAGAAACATTTCTTTTGTATCAGAGCAAACCTGAGCTTTACAGACAAGTCCTCAGCACTTACAGGATGTGAATAGGGTTGTGCTGATTTCCAGCAACTCAGGAGTCTGACACCAACTTTTACCCCCTTTCCTCACAAAAAAAAAAAAAACAAGATGCTTTTCCCTACCTAGACTCCATTCCGTAATTTGTCCTTCCCAAGCACCTTCTGGATACTTGACATTTGCCGAACAGTGTCACGCGGCCTCTCATCGTTCAAAGGAGTTTGCATACAGGACAGCGCGTTCAGAAACGTAGCTGATCCCGAGGTGGGTTGCCCTAACAGGAGCTCAGCAGCCCCTCTCACAGCTTGAGCAGGACAGAGTGATTCAGGTCATTAAAGATACTCAGAAATACAACTTTTTCAAATCTGACTTCACACAGCTGTTTACATTCCTTTGCATTTTCATGCTAATTCTTTACATTGATTAATAAAAACAAAACATGATTAAACATGCCACATCCCTCGCGTTCAAGCCCTATGTGGCGGTCAATGATCTGGGGGAAAAAAATAGCATTTGATGTCTCCAGCTCAGCTTCTCAAATGCCGCATTTATCTAGGTACAGTGTTATAAAGGAAAGAATTGGACATATTTCACAAGATTGAGTTGTTCTGGTGTTCAGAATGATTGTTCTGGTGCTCAGAAGGATTTGGGAGCCCAGTATATTCATGCTCTGCAGATGTGTTATAGTTGCCCCTAGCATATAGCTTCAGAGAATGGTTACTGAGATCCCGGAGAGAGTTTGTAGACATGAATTTGCTTCTTAAGAAAAAGAATTCATGTGACACGAAAGAAAACGCTAATAACTATAAGAGCTCATCTGAGAACAATTCAAAAGCAGAAAAGAAGCCCATGTTCATAAATGCCAGGAATAATAAGCTTTTTTTTGAAGAAGAAGAAGAGCACTGTGGTGTGTATCTGTTTATAAGAGCCATATGCAATGGGGTAAAGACTTAACATATCGTTGGCAATTTTATACCTGTGGGTAAAACTAGGTTGTGACAACTATTTAGTGTGGCAGTATTTGGTGCATGGATAGGGTGGAGTTTGTCAAAACTCTGCAAGGGGGTTAATTGCACATTTCACACTGACTTTCAGTGGAAGACAGGGGACTATGCTTGTAGGAAGATCCTACTCATCATGTGTGCACATGTATGTTGTGGGCATGCACACATACACAGCTACACATACATAGTTACACAGACACACTTTTTGCAAAAAAAATAATTATTGACATCAAGAAAGTATAACCTTAATAAAAGTCCCTTCTCCCCCCCTAAAAAGAAGAAAATGATTAAAAATATCAGCATCATCCAGATGATATCCGCATGTTTAGTTTGCTTTACAGTTGAGTTTAACTCAGAAACACTCTACGTCTTTAACATCCTAAATAATTCTGCAAGGGTTGTCATCCCGGAGATGAACCAAATCCAAATTCTGAATGGAGAAAAACAAGGAAAAAAGAAAAACCCAGATAATTTAGCATTCAATAAATCTTTTCTTTACATTCAAAACCAACTTTTAATCTTTTTCTTTGGTCTGTCCCCAATTTCTGTGCTACCCTGACCTTTCTTTCCCCTCTAAACTTCTACATCACAGGTCAGGCTGATTCAAAATGAAAACAGCCCAGCAAAGCAAGAAGTGAAATCCATTCCTGGGCATAGGAAATAATTCTGCTTTTGCATCTACTTTTCTTACATCAAGACAGTATTTAGTTTCATCACAAAGAGCATGTTCAGGAAGGGTACAAATAATTTGTTTTACATTATCTCAGTATCTTCTCTTGATTTCTCTAATCGGTTTCTCTGTTGGGATTATTCAGATGGTCGCATATTGTTCCAAATTTTGACCTGAGGCTTTCCAAAATTTTTTTAAATGATCATAAAATGCCTAAGGGTGATGGTAAGTGCCATAGTACGTGCTGGAATTAATTGCATGTTACTCATACTTTCTGGTTAATACCACTCAAAATTCAAGAATGAAAATACTCTCAAAGACATTCCTTTGAAAAGCTCCATCTGAGAGGACTTGTCAAGTTATAATTACTCTCTTTTTAGTTAGCAAAGAAAGCAAAAGCAGCACTAAAACCAAGAACTGTGTCGTTCTGACTTTTCAGCAAAGCAAATGCAGTTTGGGCTAATAGGATTTTGATGAAAATGTCACAAACCCACGTTAGGGGGTTTGTAAGCAAAGGGCTCATGTGGCTCATGCACAATCCTTTGCCCAAGGACCTCCCTTTCCATGATGACAAGGGCCCCACTCTCACCTGCAGTGGGAACACATGTGGAAAGGCTCCTAGAATCTGGAAGAGAGGGTCCTGAAGGTCGTTCCAGCTAGAGATCCCATCATGTTCTTATCAAATCCTTGCTGAAAAAACAGATTCATATGAAATTCCATGAATGCCTCGTGGTTTCAAAACTGATAGTCTAGTGTTATGAGGAAGAGCCTCCCATTCCATGCGAAAAAAGTGTGTTTCCTTCTCTGTACAAAGAACCTGCTTGGTCCTACCTCGGTGTGTCTTTGGCATGTGCATAGTCACCCTTATTGATGGACTTTACCTTCCTTGAATCACTTTCCATTTGCTAATACCTGGACTTCTCTAACTTTACTGGAGAAAGCCTTTACTGAATGTTATTTAATCTTATTCCCTGTACCACAAAAAAGGGTAAAAGATACATGCACGATGCATACACCCTTGCAGACTTTCATATGCATGTTCTGATGTATTCCCATGCAATGACCATCTCTGTAATACTCAGGAGTGACTCAGTCACATCCAAATGAGTTGGCAAGGTCTCCTAAGCACAGCCTGACGCAAAGCTGCGCAAGTTCCTGGGGAGAAAGTCCCTAACCGTTAATATAGGAATATTTGGGTACTCTCTACCTTCCCATCCCCAGGGTATTCACTTTGTGGATGTTACTCCACTTTAATTTGGTTGTTTACTCGGTGCAGGTGCTGTTGATGTTGAGTTGGAAAAACCCAGCTTGTTCAAAGGAAGCCACCGAGAGCTGGAATCCTGGCTCAGTGCCCCATCTGGCTCTGCACCTCTTTTTGGTGCATGGAGAAAAACAAAACATAAATATTCCTCTTATTGCTTTAAAAGACTACCCGGACTGTGAGGATGATGTGACCACAGAGTAGGATTATGAATGCAGAAGAAAATGTGGGGAAAGAGAAGAGGAACACTGCCAAGGATCTGTTGGGACATGCACACCTACCCTACACATGGAGTGGATGCAGGGATCTCCCAAGCTAGCAAGAAGGAGCCCGGTCTGTTCCCAGCACAGAGCTGTGCATGCACACAGCACAGCTCTAATCCCTGTAGCAACGTGGCTGCAGCACAGCAGAACCTACCCAGCACTTGCTCCAGGAGACCTCTCTGTATTGCACTGCCCACCCTAAACGTGCCATCATTTGCTTAGTCTCTAAAGACAGTCTGGGGACCTGCTGTTGCAACTGGGAGCATCGCTGGGTGTCCCAGTGCTCTGGGCTTCTCCCATGTTTAGCTCTGAACCGTGACCTTCACAAACTGACGAACTTCGGTGAGTCAAGATCAGGTTTGTGCCGTCAGCTGAAAAGCAGAAGTATTTCCCTTACCTGTTTGAGCACGCTCTGCAGCTCCCTGTTTGACCAAAGATCCGTCAGGAGGAGGCGAGCCGCTTCAGCTGCTTTTGGACAGGAGCTGGGAAGATAAGAGTAACCTCAGTGAATTACAGCAGGGCACGGAGCAGCAAGCCACAGATATCAGTATGCATTAGCAACAGGGCTTCAACGAGCCTGTTTTCTGCTGAGGGGCTAGCTAGTCCTCATCGATGTTTGACAATAAAATCTTCATTGCCCTCTCAATAGTATTATGTGACAATGAGCACTGGGACCAAACTGGGACTAAGCAAAAAGGATGAGAAGGGTTGAACGGAATAAGGAGATTAAGCTGAGCTGAAGGGCCATTTCTGTAGTGCAAAATTTGGGAAGCAGTGAAAGAGAAGGGAAAGGGTGCCAATCCCTCTCCAAACTCTGCGTGGGTGCATCGCTCAGAAGAGCAACACAGTAAAGGGCTCTGGTGAGGCTGGGAGAGATGGCAGCATTAGTAATAACAACAACAGTAATCATAAGTGCTTACTCAGCACAAGTTAATAGATACTTGCTCACGTAACAGCTCCGAAACCATGATTCATATACAGTATCTTCTATAATTTTGGAACATTTCATACAGCTAGATATAACACTCAGTGTCGGTTCTTATCGCCCTCCTGATCTGCTGGACCACGGCCTAACTGTGAGAGACTTTGGGATTTAGTGTGACAGTCCCGGTCTGTCACAACCAAAGTGATGAAGCACAGGTTCAAATCCTGGACCATCCCTGGCTCCTAGTATAATGCAGCTTCACCAAAAAAAAAATGTGTCCTCAAAATACTATGTGCTAATACTCTGAAAAGTTGTCATCAGATACAACATGTGATCAGCAAACTCTGTACATAGAGTGTAAAATTGCAGACACACAGCCCCACTGAATGAATTTGGGGATGTTTCACTGATATATGCAACATTCAGCACAAATGAATGGCCTAACAGGAATTACCAAATTTATCCTGGTCATAATCACCCAAAGGATTCTGCAGACAATACCCAAACATCACACATGAAGTCACAATTATATAATGGAATTGCAAATTAAATTGTGTAACAGAAAAGAGAGAAATTAAACAACAAAGAAAATGATAATGAAATAAATCAGTGACAATGGGATTGTGAGAAGAACTGCAAATCCAATATTCTAAATTTGTTGAAAAAGACTTTGGTGGAAAACTTTCAGTGTGGCCAGGAATGTTATTCAGAAAAAAATTTAAAATTTTATCAGAAAAATAATGTTGCTCGAAGATGACTAAAGGAATGTTTTTCAAACAGTTGGAAGAGAAAAGATGAAAGGACATCACAATAAATTAGTAATATTAGTTTTATTTTCAGAAATCCCAATTAAAAGGAAGGTAATCAAAATATTTGGCAATTTGGGTTAAAAAATTAATAAAGAGTGGACAAGCATCACTGTGGAGTCCATGTCATGAATAAGGATATAGGCAGGATACTATTTTCTAATTGGGATGCTCCAGGAAGGGGAAGAAACCACAGCTGTAAGAAAAACAACTTAAGAGTCTATGCCTTTAACTGAGAATATAGCTACAGGAAGCAGCAAGAAAAAAAGAGACCCCCAACTATGAGAAATGCACAAAGAATTGCCAATTAAAAAGCCTATGGAAAAGGAAAAGATTCATAATCTACCTGTCTATAACCTGGAAGTTCATATTAAAGTATGTATACAAAATGAATCAAGTGTTGGATGTAAACAAACTAATGATTTATAAATTCCAATGCAAAGAGGCCCCAGTTAAAGACTGCAGGCAAAGAACTTTTTGGTGGATTGCATAAAAATGCAGAAGCAGCATGTACTGGGGAGGTGCTCCACAGCCACGTCAACCAGCCGTAAGGCAACGCTTGAAGCACAGGTGGAATCGAGGCAAAGTGACAGGGAGAAGTCTGCAATGCTCTAACAAGGTCCAACACGGCATGGCATTCACCACGGTGATTTGATCACCATTCATTACTCCTCTCTTTTTTTTTATTTCTGCAGGCTCTTATATGGAGAAGGAGGAGGTTCATAGCATGGGATTCATCTCACCAAGTGTCTGTATAGAAAACACGAGGTCAAAGCTAGCCTAGCCAACA
>JAUBNY010000221.1:740996-764869 GCA_032275445.1 Crypturellus soui | reverse complement strand
ACTCTGACTTGGTACAAGCCTGCATCGTCTGGGTGCACATCGTTGACAATGAAAGTGTACTTCTTTCCTACTTGTTTCAGGGAGTGCTTTCTGTATTCATCCCCTGTTCCGTATCGCAGCCTCTCACCATCCTAGGTAAAGAAACAACGTACTCATAAAAGACATGCATAACTAGTGCAAGGCAATTCAAAATAATTAGGTCATATTTATGCTCAAATTGCCTTATTGAAGTCAATGAGCCAGAAAACAAAAGGCTACAGTCTGTTATTACTTACAGAGGATTGTGAATTACTGCTGCTCATTGCTCATAAAACATGGAAACAATGCTAGATGCAGTAATTTTTGCATGGAGAGAGAGTCTGATTTTCAGAACTGGCAAAATGATACTACTTTTTGAGCTCAAGAAAGGCCTTAGCCTTCACAAATAGGTGTTCTCTGTAACTTTAAAGACAAAATATTTTTGCTGCTATGATTTTAGCACTTTCAAAGATGGATAAGCAGCAAGTTTACTTTTTCCCAGTCTGTGATAATCTTGGGTTACTTTCTCCACTTTGTGGCTGCATGGTCTTTGCCTCCTGTTCATTTCAGAAGTTCACAGCGTCTAATCTCCTCTTACAAAGAAAAATCACATTACTTTTCCCATTTTCCTTATGTTAAATCCACTAACTACAGTTTGACTAAAATATAGCTTCCAGAGACACAGCACTGATTACCTGGGCAACACAACAGAAAAATTGCATTAACTCTACCAGATGATTTACCTCCTTGAAATCTTCTGTTACCCAAATGAATCAGAATGGAGTATAACACTCAGGTAAAATCTCTCTGTTTTTCTTATAAAAGTCTCCAGGCATCTGTTAGAATACCCTCCTACCCAAGTGATGTGTATTCAGATATTCAAATCCCATGTGTACACCAAAGACTATGTGGGTCTGCACACCAGCACTTCTCTCTCACCAATCAAGGATCTGACAAACAGGTAACTTTGTAGGACAATGTCTATCTGCTCTCAGTGGATCAGTCACTTCATATTACAGACTTTGATTACAGACTGTCCAGCACATTCCCCACCTGTCCCTTACCTTAAGCAGATAAATTTTGCTGTTACTGTTTTTCAGCTCCATTTCTAGACTGAGGACAGCCTTTCCATCTTGGGTGACCTTGATGTGTTGCTGGTTCTTGATACTGTGTATTAACTGCAGAAAAAAAAAGATAAAAAGCACTAGTAAATGACAAAGCTGGCATGAGAAAAGTTCTTAAGCCAGCTGACAAACTACAGTGAAACCTACTTTTTATCTGTATAGAAGAGAACTACCTCTAACTTCAAATGCATTGAAGAAGCACCTGTGAGCTTCCACTGTTTCCTCCTGTAGGCAAATTATATTTTACCTGGTACTCTCCTTGAATTCACCCATTCTGAAATTGTTATTTGTGCAGTTTTCTAAATGCTCCTGTATGTGAAGTTTCATCTTGACTTTTAGATATATCATCAGTTTGATGCCCAAATTCTCACCAGAGGCATCCAGATACAGAACATAGTCATGGAAATGGCTAAAAGGATTATCCTAAGATCATTATCTACTAAAATATTAAAGTGGACTCCAAAAGGTGAGTAACATTTTCATCTATATTAGTATAGAACTAGGACAGAGCATTCTCTGTCATACAGTAAAATTTTCAATGTACGAAGTAGCTTAGGAAGGGATAGTTTATCATCAGACATGATTCAAGTAATGTAGAACTCTACAGTCCCTTAAAAATCAGTGTTTCAGTGGCTTCAGTTTGTCTTACTTCACCATGTGCAATCTCCGTGTCCCTTCTTAATTCCTGAAGCTTTTTCAGCATGCCACGGAAGTCTGAAATTCCATATTTTATACAGATTCTTTCATAATCTTTTTTATCCGCATGCAGCAACAGTTGCCAGACTGCTTCTTTGTCCACTTGTTTGGCTTGTTTTTGTGGGGTTCTTGGAACCAGAAATAAAGAAAAAAGAAAAAAAACCTAGAAATTTTGACAAATGACAAAAGCTCCTTTTTTCCTTCACCTTAGCTCCTTCATCTCCCTCTCCATCATTTCTGTTAGTTCATTCATTCATATCCTGCAGATGTAGGAGAAGGAACCCTTTGGGGACAGGTTTTCTGCATCTATTCTATCAAATCCTTTTGGAACAGGTTTTCTGCATCTGTTCTATCAAATGAAACAGTGGCAGGGAACATGTTGCTCTGGGATGCCCAGGGCACTGGAATACAATTGTCCGAACTGTTAAATAGTCAGCAGAGTCTCTGACACAAGCCAACTTGCACTCTTTTGAATAATTTCTTGGCTCAGTTCAGGACTTTTCACAGGGATCATTCACATTTGAGCAGTTTTTGTGAGACTACCTACTCAGGAGGCAAAGGGAGTTCAAGAGTGTGAACACGGCAGGCTCTGCAGATGACCTTGGGACCAGAGCTCTCCCTGCTATTGTTGGATCCCTTCATACAGCAAAGCTCCGAAAAATCCTTGCATGAAGCATTTGTCACAAGCTAGGAAGCTACTTGTTAGCTAAAAACAAGGACATCAGAGAGATCTTTTAAGACAAAATCTCATGATGCAAAGGAACCTCAGACTTATGTTGGTGCTTTGTACTTATCTCAGCCTAACAGACATTGGCAAACTGTTCTACTATCCATCTCCACGTTGTGCCTCACACCAACTTTGGAAACAAGAATTGTGGTCTTAAAAGTTTCTGAAGCTGCCCTTGGCCTTATCATACTGAGAAACAACTAGGAAGTCCAAAACTGGCCTTCCCTACAGAGTCTTACCGCTTTCTTAGCATCTTCTTGTAGTCCTTAAGTGTCTTCTTTAACTCTATTAAAGGTGAAAGAAAAAAAAAAACATCCAAGTAAGAAACCATTAAAGTAGGAAACATGGTCAACCTCGCTGTGTTTGACATCACAAAATCCTTTTCCAGCAAGTACCTGGAATCATTAATCAGAACAGCACAAAATCATGTTTAAGAATGTTGATTTAGCCAAAAGTAAACAGCAAGCAGAAAGAGTGGACACAAAACTAGATATTTATTATCTCTTCTTTGACTTCACAAGTCTTTATGACTTACTATTTCTCTTTGTCATGCTGTAATGCCCATAGGAGAACACAGACTCTAAGGCCAGGGAGGCAGACACATCTTAGTATTATTTTGCTGCTACTTCCCAAGAAGTCCTTGGCAGCTCTCTAACAGCACCGTATAATGGAACTATCTCCCTGTGTGCTCCTCCTGAGTTGAATTTATTTCTTGAATTGATGAAGGAAAATAAGTAATCATGATTTTGACAGAGGTGCATATGATACGCCAAAAAAAAAATTACAAATAGCTCACCATCAGCAGAAGGGCCTTTAACTTCTTGCGCTTTCCTCTTGAAGCCAACTTGTAATTTAGAAAAGAAGAGAGAAAAAACAGTTGATAAAATGAACAAGATAAACCGAGGCTAATAACAGTAAACTAGTAAACTATAAAATGTATACAGTTGTTAGCAATGCAAGAGACAATCCCAGTCTGGATTATTTTGTCAACCTGACACTGATTACCTGTAATACGCATCTGTCAAATGCAGATAGGGGCCTTCTACACTTACTTTATAGGCAGAGAGGGCAAATGGGCACTTCCAACAGTCCCACACAAGTAGATTCCCAAAGTCAGTCAGTTTTACCATATCCATAAAGTGCCCATTTCTCTCCACTGCCTATACAGAAAATCAGGGGACCAGATCAGGTGCCCCATATATATCTGATGTGAAGTGAGATGGATGCCTCCCGAAACACTAACCAGCTCGTCAATGCTCTGGACACCCACTCCTGCGTCACAGCTAAATCAGCTACTTGGGACCACAGGACCTTTAGTCTCCAGAACCTGCCAATCTTACCTTGGATGATCCTGAGGCCAGCGGAGCACACAGCTTCCCCATATTCATTTCTAGCAAAGCAGCGATACAAATCGTTATCATCTGCAGTGAGTTTATTTATCTTAAAAAGAAGAACAAAGAAAGAACTGGTAGCCACATCGTGTGATCCAGTTATTCACCTCCTAATAAAACAGCTACTCAGGGACACCTATGATCTTTCTTCTGAGGGTGACTCTAAAAAGCTTTGGGTTTTTTTGTGTGTTATTTCAGAACTGGTGACATCTTTACTTACTTCCATTTGTGATCTCTTTAAACCATTTTTGAAAAAAAAAAGATTTAAGAAAACAAAATCCCAAGGTGTAATCAACTGTAGTTTTTGCAACCTACATCAAACTAAACCTTCAGCTCTTCTTATTTCATCTTGAAGTTCCATGTATGTATGGAGTGATGTAATTCCATTCTGAGCTGTTTTATGCTTTTCAGATATTGGGTTCCCTACCTATTTCTGCTAGATTCCACACATATTTCTCTGGTAGCCTGTTGCTCTCTCTGTTTAATGGATTCTGTCCGCAGTATTTGATCCTTACCTGCAGAATGAATTCATTTGTAGCAGGGTTGAAGTAAGCTTGGTATTTGGTAGGATCATTCATTCCTCCTTTTGCACGCTTCCATTTCACTTCAGGGGTTGGGACACCTTTGACCACAGCTCTGAAAATGGCATTTTTACCTTTCAAAAGAGGTAAAATATGACTCATTTGATGGAGACTTGAAGAAATGAGATGAAAGAGGAACAAGCACATAATAAAGAGGGTATTCAGCCCTCCTAATTTTAGCCATTTAGGTTTGGTTGCCTAGCTGAAATGAGTCATTTAGGAGACTTGCTGTTCCAAACTCCAGCAAGCACACGTTTATCCCCTTTAACCATAAAAGCAGTTTAAATCATTCACTCAGTTGTAGACAACAAAACAATAACTATCGAAAGATGGGCATGACTCTAGTGCTAGGATCTCGATGCAGTCAAGAGAATGATCTGCAGAGGGAGGCATCTAGTAGTTAGCTCTTTTATGCTACCCAGAGAGGAAACATAAAATTACAAGAAATGTCTAAGTTCATGCAACTAAGATAACTGCAGTAATCCCCTCACCATCCTACTGGCCTTGCAAAAAATTGCTTGGAAACTTAACTATAAAATTCATCACAAAAAGTATGGTCTCCACCTGAGTTTTTACTGCACACACATATTGACAGAAAACTGTCTACCCAAGGGGTGACTTTAACCTTAAATCTGCTCTCATGGTCTGATTTCCAATTCCCTTCATATTTGGAAAGGGTAAGAAAACAAGTACTAGTCATTTTAAGTCCAAGACGGATGATTTTTCCCTGTGCCAGTAATGGTAGATTTTGTCTGTATTCAGTCAAAAGGGCTTTTAGAAAGTGTTGCCAGGTATGACTGCTAATCTGCAGAAGGAGATCAATAACATTGTAGCTAGCTCAGTGCTTGGTAGGTTCTACTCACTCAAGAAAACATGTTCTTAACAGGCAACATGGTGCCACATACAGGAGAACCAATGGAAGGTGTGGGGCTTCCCCATACATCCTCTCACATGCATCATCTTTCTGCAGAACCTTTCATGTCTTCTAACCTAGTATCACCTTACACTAAAACACATCCCGCTCTCCTCTTTGAAGAGGCAAAGAAGAGGGAAGAGATGGGGTTGCCTGTGAGCCTTCTCCTTCATACCTCCTCCCCTGAGATCAGGAGGGTTTTGCAGCTGACCATTCAAACTTTCAACGGCTTTACCATTGCCTAGCAGAAATCTTTTGCGTGTGTGTTTTTTTTCCCCCTCTTAATAGGCTTTAAGGGCACGAGAACAAATATGAAAAAAAAAAACAAGTGAGAGAAACAACTCACATGCAGAGGTGTAAGTAAGTAGGAATGGATTAGTGGAATAGAAGCAGAGATGAGTTGTCATGGATGTGGTTCAGGGCGGAAATCTCTCTTTTGTAATAACCTGTGTCTTTAGGTGACCAAGCGGTGGAAATGTCTCATCAGAAAGTCTTGCAGTATTTCCCACAACCTGCTGCAGAATCACCATCTTTTGACAGATTTATGCAGCATGCTCTCACAAAGTACGCCCTTTCCTGTCATGTAATTGACAGATGCTTACCAAAAGGCATCTTTCTTTCAACTCTTTCTGGGCTAGTCCCAATTGTTTATAACTTTGTCAAAGTTTACCTATTCTGGCTGCAGTTTCCCATACCTGCCATCTACCATAAGACAGAACTACTCATCTGTGAGCATTATCTAATCTATGTACCAAATGAAATGTGGTAATGATTATAGTGCACTCATAGTCCACCTGCATAGACACAGAGTTCAGGTTATACAGTGACTGCAACGAATTTTTGAACATTTTGCACATGAACGATGAAGATCCCACTTTATATCAAACAACATGGAAAACTGAGGCAACATGGCCAGACACTGCCTTGGTTCAGGCCTAAAAGTTGTGAGCAGAGGAAGGTGAAGGAAGAGGAAGAATGCACCACTAGAGGCCACTGTGCTCTTTTGTACAATTCTCATTAGTCCATGAAAATCAACACACGGGTATGACAACAAAACTGAAATCCCTGGTGCTGGATTGAACAGAGCCAGACTCTTTTCAGTGATGCTTAGCAATAGGATGAGAGGCTACAGGCACGAACTCAAACACAGGAAGTTCCACCTGCACATGAGAAAGTTTCTTGACTGTGAGGGTAACAGAGCACAGGAAGAGGTTACCCGGAGATGTTGTGGAGTCTCCTTCCTTGGCTATTCTTCCTGGCTATTCAAAAGCCATCTAAATACAATCCTTGAGAACATGCTCCAAGCAACCCCGTTTGAGTAGAGGGTTTGGACTAGGTGATCTCCAGAAGTCCTTTCCAATCTCAAGCCCGCTGTGATTCTCAACAGAGAAGCACAACCTAAACAGTGTCAAAAGCACACCTTAGTTTAAAAAGCCGTTAATCTTAGTGCTGAGTTCTAAGAGAATTTATTTCAACAGGAAAAATCTTTTTCAACATACTTTTCTGATGCAAAATATTTACCCCGAAACCCTTCCTTCAGATTTCACGAGATTAACTATAAATATCAGCAGCCAGATTTTGATCTCACACATACTAGCAAAATCTAGGGGTAGCTGCATCCCTATCATACAAAGTACAACAAAGGCCTTTTAGCCACAAAAAGCATTTTTTTTTTGTTTAGTGAAATCTCTTTAGAGACTTGCTGTAATTAGGATAATTATTTCATGAGGGCGAGATGAGGTGTCATATAGGTCTGAGCTTTGAGCCCTTTTTCAAGAGTCTCACCTTCCTGTAATGATAGGGTGACAGGTTTTCTCTCAAAGTCAGGTGTACTGCATCCTGCCGGAACGCGATCAACAAACTGAGTGATTGAAACTCCTGGGATGCTAGATTTCTTGTAGATTTTCACTAGAAAGGCAAGGAAAATGCATTGAATTAAGATAACATATTAATTATTTAGAAACAGCATCTCAATTTGCAGAACACTTAGCTTAGCTTCTCTTAGACTAGTAGAGCACTTTCCTTTGTGCTTTCTAGCACTACAGAGTGCAAATTCCAACTCCAGAGCATGCAAGCCTGCACCGACTTATTTTTACAAAGCCAGGGTCCTTGTAGGAAAATCTGCAATCTGGATTGCAGGGCCATAGCAGCTCACATGTCTACTCAAATAGAGAATCCTTTACATCAGTTATTATTCCAAATGAGCCTTCAGGATCTGGCATGAACTAAGCACTACTGCAAAGGGCAGCACAGTGTGATGGGCCGGGTGCTAGTGTCTCCTCGTGCTGGTAAGAGATGCCTTACTGCCAAGAGGGAATTCTCAGGGCTTTGCCAGGTATATTTCTCAGCTTTGGCTGTTCTCTCACCTGCTGGTCGGCTTGCCATGATGCCGTGCTCAGCTCCTTGTTTTCAACAACAACAACTTCCTGGAAGACAACAAATCATTTAATTATTTAGAGTTCACAAGGAAAACAAAAGCCTCTAATACTGCTCATCTGGCTCTTTCATATGACAGTTTCATGACTCTCCAGTTAGGAAAACAGTTCATGACACATCATGACATTTTTGAACCACTAGGCCAACACAAACCAGGTAAGAAAACAAGTAGCAGAGCTAAATGGACAAAACCCACATCTATTAGCATCTCTGTGTTGCATCTTCCATTTCCATGCTGTCTGGTTTCCTTTCAAAGAAAGGCCTCCTCTCGTGTATCGGGCAGATATTACACCACAGGGCACTCACGCAGTGAATCCTGATGGATGGCAAGAGCAGTTGCTGAGAAGAAAGCCACAGAGCTGGATGTCTAAACTGAGGCATGGAGCAACAGCACGCTCTGATCTAAATTAGCTTGTCTAATTTAGCAACAGGCCAGGAGGCCTAGGCAGACTATAGACTCGTACATAGCCTAGAAAGAAATGGTGAAGTGTCAGCTTGGCATTAAGAAGTCATTGTGTAGATCACTCGTGTGACCTTCTGCCAAAGGTGTGTCTTGCTCTGTGTTTATAAAGCAGGCAACATGTAATACAACATCTCGTTATCTTCCAAGCAAATCGCAAAGGCAGATTCCTTGCCGTATGAGAGATACTCAGAAACTATAGAGTTACTGAAGCTCTGAAAGAGCAATTAGATTAGATTCCCCTGTGGGATTAATTCTGTGTCTCTATTTACCCTCTGCACACATTCAGTCAACACAGAGTCACACGAGAACATGCAACTTCTAGCAGTTTTAAAAAGCAGATACACTTTGACAGGACTCTTATGATCTTATTTCTGTTATCTGCATAGAGAAATACTCATGCAACCTGGTATTCCCAAATTGCACCAACTGAAAAATTTGGGGAGAACCCCAGCATTTCCTGATGTTATACATTTTTTTGGGGATGCGCACTGTTATTTTATTCTTTATGATTTTGTGCTTGGTGTCAGCTAAAGGTAAGAAACTAAGCTAACAAAAATCATTTGGGCTATATATCCCACAGGAAGGTTAAAGAAAGGGATAAGTCACAATATTTCTGGGTTAAATTCTGGATCAAGAACATAAAATTTGCTTTTTTTTTCCATTAATCATGCCAATTAGAACACAGACATTTCCACAAAAGAAATAATCAGGGTCCACAGTTGTTCATAACACAAACCTTATTTTAGGACTCTACAAACTATAAAAATCTAATGAGTAACTCCAAGATTACTATAGATTACCTTGAAAATCATTCCACTAACCTCTCTAATTTCCACAGAGATGCATGTGATGCAACAGAAATGAGAAATGATGCCTGAAACCATGTGAGGCCCAGCCAGGTCTGTGATTTACATCATCTCCTAAGTCTGCCATGGGTAAATTTTGCTACCATTCCCCAAAATAAGAGCTTTATGTGAGCATTGTTGGTATTTTTACCTATCACATAGCTATTTTTGTAAATCACTGGTAGATATTTTAAATTTCAAATCAAGGAAGGGAATAAATACCTTGTACAAATGAAAAATGCAGAACTAAGTTAACAAAAGACAGTTCCAGGCTGCACTGGTCAGGACACTGCACAGATGACTGAGTTCTTCAGAGGCTCTTAACTATCCTCTCTTGCTGGACTTCATTGGTCCTCCACAGAAGTACTGCCCTATATTAATAGCAATTTTTTAATTTAGATAACAAATGTGCCATCAGGCTGCACCAATCTCATAGAGCCTTTTACAGTCTGTGTCTTTCTAAATATGCCACCATTTCTGGAGTTGAAGCATCTAATGCTTACAGCACTCAACAAACGTGGTTACACATCTCGAGCTGTACAATATTATCTAAGCTCTTTTTTAAAACTGTTAGGATGAGATTTATTCTTTGTTTCTCTTCATTTCTTCTCTCTACTTTCGGCAATACTAATATGTATTTATATTACAACATGAACATACTCCTTGGGTTCAAAGTCATATTTTGATCACGAAACTTAAGAATTTTCTTAAGGGACTGAAGTGCATCTTGTCTAACACAGACAGAAGATCATAGTCAGATGTGACTTTGGATAGACATTGAAGTAGTTATAAACTATTACAAGTGGGCTATTGCTCAAATCTAGTAAAATCCCCAAACACTGATATTTATATAGATATTTATATAGATGGCCATAGTCACCACGTGTGCATCCTGTCAGTGTGCCATATCCACTCTGTACTATTAACCGCTGAGTTCAAAGGGTCTTAAATATTTTAGAAATTCATGTGGATTAAAGATAAGCTTCTGTGAGTCCTTATACTCCTGTGAATTCTTGACTTCTGCAGAGTGAGACAGAAGCATGTCAGTGCCTCACATTGACTGCACAGTTAAAATAACAGTGTCAGTAAACACAAGAGAGCTTTCTGCAGCAGACTTGATCCAACTACATCGAATTTTCTATGGTCTTCTGTGTTAAATGCCGACTGGGAAATACCTTATCTATTGGCACAGCATCTTGCAGATCTTTTACTGCTTGCTTTTAAGACTTCTGTTGTCTGTTATAGCAATGATCATGTTTTGCTTTTTGATTTCAGCTCCATACTTTCAAAAAATTAATAATAATCATAGAAATTTTTAAAGAAATTAAAAGTAACAATACCCTACCAAAAACTGCCATGGTGGAATTTATATCAACACTCACAGCTGCCTAAAACACTGCTGTCAGCACTAAGGTGATCACTGAAGTTGCTAGTCAGTCAACGGAGGCAGAGGAGAACATTCAAAGGGTGATTCACCCTTTCCGTGTAAAATGCTGCTCACCAATTCCCAGAACAACAGGACTAACACTGCAAGTGGCTCAGCACTCACTCTGCTCTGAAAGATACGGGTGATCTTCATGCACTGGCCTTGTTTAGGTAATTCAGATGTGTCTGCTTCTCTCTCCTGCCAAAAGTCTGCCCAATTTTCAGCTGCTTCAATGACCCCCATGGAGGCAAAACCTGCATGGCTCTGACTGCAGAGGAAGCCCTTGACTAACAGCAATATTTTTAATCTTGCAAACTGAACCAGATAGCACAATGGGATGGAGGCATGCACTTCCTCTTGTCTGCCCATCAATACATGTGGATGAGACAGCACAAAAGCCCATATACCCTTTTGCACTATGACTGGGCACTTGTGGTAGGGCCATAAATCAGTTAACGGAATAACTGAAACATTTGGAAGTCGCAGGATTTGGAGGTACTAGTGGTGTCACAAGCGGTTATTTACGAGGTTCAGGCAGTGTAACACGTGGACGAGACGTGACATAACTGCTGGCAAGGATGGGCAAACAATATTAGTCACATTTGTGGAGAAGCGACAGGCAGCAAGTGGTGCAAACGTTCAAACATAGGTAGTGAGGCACAGGATGTATAACAGATATTGGCACAAGCACAGCACGATGGGGAGTACAAAGCCATGAGCATAGCCCACATCACATTAATTAAATTAGCATTAAAATATAAGGTAACCATCTATTTCTCTTTGGCAACTCAAAAAAAATGTGGTGGACTCGGTGAACATGCTAAACAAATACCAAATCACTTTGTGTTCCCTCTCAAGTTCTAGCTGTGCATTACACAACTGAGTTCAGACCCTTACTGAGAAGAGGGATCTCTCACTTTAAAACTTCTCTCTCAGTTTTGGGGGGAGAATGGGCTTTTTTTAACCTTTAAGTTTTGTTAGTACTCTTTTGAACCTGTGTCTTCTCATTTCTGAAGACTTTTTTTAAAGGAAAATCCCACAGATTTCGATTAGGACTTCAGTCCTGAAGGGCAGCAATCGCAGAAGTTCAACTGCACGAGCACTTTGGGGCCAGGCGCAGAGGGGAACCGCAGCAGCCCTGCTGAGATGAATGGAGGCCTTGTGTAGCGTGGGAGGAATGTCCAAGGATCAGATTCTGTGCGATTTATCCCTTCAGTAAATCTATACTTGACTTGATCTTCTCTTCTACCTCAAGGATTACGAAGATAACACATGATTGCTCATGCCATCCACAACTGACGTAGGCAAGCACCAGATCCTCTATGGCTATTTTCTTATGAAAATGGCCTTGGCCCAAAATGCCAAAAGATACCCCATCAGGCCAACTGAATCAAAATGATTTAAGCCAAAAGAGCAGTGAGCAGGACAATGAATTCATGCCAGTTGGGTGAAGCCGATACAGATGGCAACATAAGAAGAGGCGGTTTGTTGATTTCAGTGTCTGCAACATACCCATAAATACTTTCCTAATGTAGACATGCATTTTCACACACTCATTAAATTACCAGAGAGCAAGTACCACAGAACAAATACAACAGAGCTTTAAAAAGATGTCCGGAGGGAAAAACAACACATTCCTACTAGCTGTCAAAAGAAGCAGAGCCTCCAAAATAACAAATGTTAGAAACCACAGGCTACTTGCCACATGTTACTTCTCCAACAGATGAGGCATTAGGATAGCCAGCCATTCTAGCAGGGAGTTCAGCGTATGCTATGGAAATCCATTCCACGTGGAACATTGACAGGCAGTTTGAGGACCCACAGCAGTATGGAGGACTCTCTATTGTGACAGTGACACCTCATAGTCTCAGGTCTGTATCACCCACATTCAAAACTCAGCAAAGGATTGATCAAACTCACTACTTTACAGGTTGACCTTCAAAGTTGATCCTACTTGAAGTCAATATTGTGTCTCCTGGGACCAGGACTGCTGTGTCTGTTGGCTCAGACCACGGAGTTCTTCATAGCTGTTCAACAAGTCTTTATCACGCGTATTAGCAATCTGTATGGAAAAAACAACAACCATTATCAACCTCTCATAAACACCACTAAGTGGCAGAACAAATGACTAATTCCTGTTCCCCTCTCACTTCTCTGCTCGCCTAGAAGCTGAGTCTGGGCTTGGTGGCTGCTCCGCCAGGTTCTCTCCGTACTGTGCTGCGCGTGGTTGTAGGGGGCTCATTATATGCCCATATGCTGCACGAGGGGAGGCGCGCTTGAACCCATTGCCTTTGGCGAGCCTCGATGAAGGCAACAGGCCAGCTTGGTCACATGTGACAATCAGTCAAGGCAATGCTTGATGCCCAAGTTGGGTCAAGACTCGATGCACAAACATTTGCACAGATTAATGTCAAGCAAAAGGATGAAGTTTTGCTTGACCTGACATCCCCTTGTTCTCAGGGAAGGCCATGAGTCCACAGAAGAGCTCATAATTCCTTAGAAGATAAGTAAAAATGATGGATTAATACATTTGTATGTGGGACCGTCAATTGTGGACTTGGCCTTCATAGTAGTCTTTCCGTCTGAGTAATTCCGAAAGGTCATAACAAGAGCTGAAGGAAATCTAGTTCCTTGCGGAACAGCTTCACTGTCACAGCCAAAACAGACACTTTGCAGCCTTGTCTTCCAGCATATCTACGAGGCTGATGAACAAGGGTGCGGATTTCAATGTACAGGTTCATCCTAGAAGTCCAAGTGCAGTAGACTCTCCTCCAGAATCTTTCGCTTTGAGTCTGTGCTTGCAACTTGTTAACCTTCCTTCTAGTTGGACTGAGCTGACTCTGCTCTGATTTTCATTAGAAAAGCACTACTTCGGAGACAAGATCCCTCTGACTTGCTCCCCGTGTTCACATGGACAGCACAACATGCAGGCAGCCAGGCTTGCTCAGCCTGGGACTCACCTTCCTTTCTTCTCGTGCTACCTCTTTTTCTTTGCACAATGTGTAGTACCTTCTTATTAAATCCTCATGTTCAACCCTGAGATGAAGGGTTGACTGGCCCAAGTTACTGGCAATGGAAGTATTTTTATCATGATGACCATAGCTCACATGCTGCTTCAGAGGGCAGATCCAGAACACAATTTTCCTTTGGTGTCCTGCTAGGAGATTAGAGCTCCTAAAAGATTGGATTAATGGGGAATCGTTGTCCTGTTGCTGAGATTCATGTTAGCCAGGAAGAAGACAAAAGGATTACAAAGGGCATCTTTTCCACGAGTCTTGGAGAGATGACCTTTCATTGGAAAATTGTGTGTTCTGTCAGCTGTTCTGATCCAAAGATAAAGGACTTCTCCTCTGCACGGCTAGGAATCACTATTTTAGTAGACAATTAAAAATGAAAACGCAAATGTGAAATTATGGAGCAATTTTCTTCATTTCTTCCTTCTGCTTGACAGTTATGTCTGGTGACATGACATGTATCTTTGCAGTCTCTAAGGAAGCAATGTTAGCAGAGGAAAATATGATTGTTCAAATTAATGTTACACTAAATATCATTCCATTCTATATCCCTCATTACATTTTCAGTGGAATAAAAATGCAAGTGATTCCAAAGTCAACTGCAATGAATATTAAAGTTAGAAGGCCAAGAAAATAAGAAAACCAGGCCTTGGAAAATCCTCTTACTCAGGAGAAGACACTGCTGTCCAACAGCTAGAGCACTTTCTTCCACCTGTTTAGATCAATGTTTATCTCAAGAATATTTCCTTGGATTTTAGTGTCAGTTTGTTGATTGGTTGCCATAGCCTTAGTATTTGGTACCTTAAATAAACCCAGTTGCTACACAAGTCTCTAAAGACCGTAATGTTCCATGTAAGCCAGGAGAATGCCACTAGAGGAAAGATTTCTTAGATTCTACCAGAATTCATCTCAGTCTTCTACTTGGCAGAGAGGGAAGAACCAAAATACCTGAACTGGTCAGAGCTCCAAGGCTTTCTGGGATTTTCTTTCCCATATAGGCTCCCTTCTCAATGACTTGGCCACCAGTGAAAAGGGGGTGGTCGATATTTAGTCTCAAATCTCTTTTAATTACCAGAATCTGCTTGAGTGACTTTGGAACTCTTATTTAGATGGACAGCTGGCCCTAGGAGTATCTGGAGTCACAAGGTTGCCTACTCCATTGCATCTAGACCTGCTAGAACTTTGCCTTATTTCTAGCTCTGGTTTTACAAGAGTTTCTCCTGGCGGGGGGGAAGAAATGGAGACTTCTCCTACAGATGGACTGATAACTTAAAACCATCTGCGACAGAGCAAACTCCTCCAAGAGACTGACCTTCTTCCATTTCACAGCTTGCTTTCCAGCCGCCCACCCAAAAGTCCTGTTAACTCCTGCGCGCCGGTTGCGAAGCTCCCGCACACCACTGCAAACCTGCAAAACATCAGGATGAAGCCTGGTGTAGGCAGCTGCAGTCACTGGTTTCAACACAAAGGGGATGCATTTTTCCCTTCAAGTCAGTTCCTTCCCCTAATGAAGGGTGATGAAGGAGTGTCAGGAGGCAACAGCTGCAGGATTGAATTTAACAGTATGATTTAATTGGACAAAAGCTTCTTCCAATCTTCAGCTTTTCCTGTAACTTCCTTCCTCTTCAGATTACCAGTACAAAGTTTGCCAGTTCAGACCAAGGATGGCTTGGCACAACTCTTCCTAGAGTCTATCACTGTCAACTGCAGAGCCCAGACAGAATGAGAAGTGAAGAAACCATGATCTGGCAGGTCCAAAAAGCTGCCTGGATTTGGCAGTCATGAACAGAAGCATAAGAACAAAAGTTAGTCTCATACTAGAGTCACTTGGCCAAGTCAAATATGGAACTTGCAGCACAAACCTCTGCTCAGTCACTGCACTGAAGATTCAAGAGGTCTGTGGACAGAAATATTTGGGGATGTCTAGTGGGTTGATGTGTGCAGAGGTTCATTGGTTGAGTTCACAACCTACATAGACATAATAATGATTAACCTATAAATACAATATGAGAAAGAAAAAAATGAGTTAGGTGCGGTCACTCCATTGGAAAAGGATTGTCAGGGTGATGGAAACTTGTATAAAAGTCCAAATTCAGTGGAGACAAGAAGAGACTGGCAGTCCTATGAACTGCCAATATCAAATTATTATATTAATATCATTAACATGAACCGCTATATCAAATCATGTGATTCTTGGTGGTCACATACGTGAAAAAGGACTTCCAGTCAGATTTTATTTTCACCAATAGAAAGTCTTGTATCAGGATGAAAAAATAGTCACGCTATGCACACAGATGCCCCAAATGAGTCTTTGGAATTTGTAACACTTGATTTTTAAATACAACGCACTGAGTGTTGAGTGCTCACAGCTTGCAATGATTTCAATGCCCGTGCCCAGCCTGGTCTTTCAAACCAGACCATGTATACCCTATGCTTAAGGAGAAATTTAAGAGACTATTTTAAGCCCCAAAGCTTTGGTTATTTTACCTCCCACATCCAAGAGATCAGTCTGCCCCTCCATCACCAGCAAGCTAAGCTCTGTCATCACTGTTCCTACAGAGCCACGATTAGACCCACTGCTGTCAGACGGACTTTCGCGCACTGAAAGGCAGCTCAGCATAAGGAAGAGATTACAATCAGAGAAACCAGCTCAAGCAGCAGCAGTGCTCTGCTTTCACACTGCAGCTTAGCCCCTTCCTTCCCACAGTGTAGAGGTTCCCTTCTATTCCCTTGTTTAGAAGTGATTTAATCTGTTTGCATCCATGACCAACTGAGGGGTTTATCAGCACAATCCATGACTTGGATGCTGGCTGTGTACAAATCTGACATTCCTTCTTTCCCCTTGTGATAACTTCCCCTCATGATTAACTTTCCAGCATGCTCCAACACGTGGGCTGTCCAGTTTGCATCTTACGTATCTTTTTTCCTTTTGGAAAACCAAAAGGACTGGCAGATATTTACACGGACTCACCAATGATGTGCTTTAACATCAACATATTACCAAAGATGATATCCTTTCAGAATTATTCATCCCCTCATGTAAGACACTAGGGATAATGACATTTTAACTCGCTGGAAGCTTTCGTGAGCACAGGGAACAAAGCGCGCCTGCGCTGCTCGCATATGGCCCTATATGGTGATCAGACTTTGCTGGATGCGCACTGCAAACAATGGGGGAAAACAAGTGTGTGCTCAAATACCACAAAGGATTCGCACTAAGGCTTTTTCTCATTTTTACCCCTTAGACTAGGGCACCTTACAAATACATCCGCTTTGGATTTGTTTCATTTTCCCCTCCCTGTCAGCAGCAACAGATGAAAACAGTCTAGTCCTCGCGTGAAGAACTATTTTAACATTTCCTATCCCAACATGCAAGGAAGCTTGACACAAACAAATGCAGCAGAAAATCCCTCTGAAGCCCTGAGATGCCGCAGCACCCGCTGGCTTCCTGCTTTCATTGCAGGACATCTGGACATTATTAAATACAGTGTTCACGCACTGCCCTGCTTGATCTCCCTAAGCACAGGTTAGTGGCTGGCACCCACAAGAGTGCAGAGGACTTGCAGCACGGGGAACCCAACCTCATTCCTTCTGCAGGTTGTTCTGTCAGACTCTTTAACCAGCACTACAGCATGGAAACAAAATAAGCCTCATCTAGGACCAGAGAAAAGATCAAATAGAGAAATAACAAAAGGAATAACCAAGGTGACAGAGGCGTCTCTCACCCTTAACCTCTGCTTGCTCTGGAAATCCCACAGCTTCACCAAAGGGTCGTGTATCCCCTTGGTGCGGGCAGGACGCTAGCAGGGTCGGTCACTCCTCTGCAGCTGCCCTTTCTGCCTTGCAGAGGTAACTGCAAGCAGTTCAGATTTGCCTGTACGTCCCCACAACTACAGCTCCTCATTTGAAATGGGAACAAGGACTCACCTGCGTGGGTCTCCCCTGGGCTCCTCTTCTTCCCAGCACGGTCAAACCTGCAGCTCACAAGTGTCCTTTCTGCAGTCAGTGCTCAGCTTGTGATTCGAGCTGGTCCTGGGGATCCTTCCCGGCCACTTGCTCTCTCCCCGTCTCGCCTTCTCCCTCCCACTCCCTCACATTTAATCTCCCTCGCCCTCTCCCTCTGGTAGGTGAAGGCTGTCACGGAGCTGTTAGCCTGTGAGACATCCAGATGATTTTTTTTTTTTATGGGAACCCGATGCACCTGCCTCCTATTTGTTATTATTTCAGTCCATACCAGTAATGGTGCTGGACAAATCCGAGCTTAACGTAATTCTTTAGCGTTTCGGAGGTCCGCTGGAGTGTGATTTTTCTGCAGATTGTGTTTCCTTCTCAGAGCAATTCCTTACACACTGCCCTGCAACTGGACAGCTTAGGATGTGCTGAAGCAACGTTCAGCACAGCTGGCTGCTTTGCAACCAGTTTTAAGAATAACTGGAAGCACTAACTGATAAGATAAACTGAGTTTCAGTTCAAATCTTCTCGAGCCTGATGGCACACTTGGAGCCTCAAGCAGCAGACATGGATACTAGAGATAGCTGCACAGACTGTCTAGGGCATAATTTCTTGTACAGCTCAGACAATTTGCTAGGATACCACAAAGAACTAAAGTTACTATTTTTGGTCTTTTGGGGAATGTTCTATCTGGGGCTTCATGGATATACCACCAGGCAACTCAGTATCTTTTTATTATCCTCTCTTGGTATCACACAGGAAAGGATTTGGGGCAATTCGGGTGCAAAAAGGTGCCAAAGTCAAAGGCCTCTATGATTATCAGGATGGGCTTCCGGGGGGCATTCAGATACCATATCTCAGCTGATTTTTGGATTCTCAACAAATAATTTCAATTAGGGTCTCCTACAATAAAATAGTACAACATTTGCTTCAAAACCACAGCACAGATTCTGTATGAAACGAGGATGCAGCCTGAGGGCAGAGAGCACCCCATGGTTCTTGGGGGCCAAAGGTTTGCTTTGATTGTGCTAGTTATCTCTCGAGCATCCATCCCGGATGAGACATCATAGCCCTTTCTGGCACCTAAGGCTATTCAGTATTGCCTTCAAAGGTCGTATTACTTCAAAAAAATCACTAGATTCCTCTTACAGTGAGTTCCATGTCAGCCTTCATTGCCTTGTAGCACAGTCTTGTGCAAATACAGTGGAGTAGAGCAATAAGAGTCAGAACTTCGTGTCTGGCATTGTCTTACTGTTTGACTTCAAATTTCTGCATGTCTTTTATTGGCCTTTTCTCAAGCAAAGGAATAATATTACTACTATACTGATATCCTGTAGATAAGGGGAAGAGCTACAGCTGCATTCGTGACGGGCTCTGAATTGCTCAATGCCTGTGGATGACCCAAGAGCTCCAAGAATTCAGAGCAACATAAAAGAGAGAAGTTAAAATTTAAACAGAAGAAAGAACCAAATCTTGGATTTCTAATTCCCTGCTTAGAGCTTCCTTCAAACAAACTCTATAGGTAGCTAAGGAACTTCCCCAGAGCTCATCTGACACAGTGGCACTGGCAGAGAGGAGCCTGCTCCCCCAAGCTCCGATTGCTCTGGGGTAACCCGACCTCCCGCCCGCGAGCACAAAACAGGCCAGACGACATTAAGCAAGACGGTAAGTGCCCAGCCTATAAATGTTTTCTTGGGATGGGGCCCAAAGCAGGTCTGATATCACCCTGGAGCTCTGGGTCTTTCCTGAGAGTTGTGGGGTTCTTGCTATCCTTGAGAGGGATTTCACTGCACCGTGAACACAACGGAGCTTTTTGCTCTCAAACACTCTGTGGCAGCAAGTTACCTAGTTTATTCTTCTCACAGCAGTGACTCAGTGTCCTGCCACAGGGTTCTGCTGCCCACTGCCAATCCTAAGGCTGTGCCAGGAATCCTATCACTGAAGTATCTACAGCAGTAGGACATCAGGGAGCAGGAAAAACAGGAGCAGCTTAGGGAAGTGATCAGGTAGGGAAGGGATCTCACTGACCAGACACAGTCCCATGCCTGAGCTGGACAAGCATAGCAAAGTGGCAATCACAGCAGGCTCCATCCAGTCCAGTGACCATTACATAAAGGAAAGGGCATGGGTCAGCTCCAACACCAACCTGGAAAAGGCAAACAAGCTCCCAAACAATCACACTTAAATGCCTAAGTCTGAGCTTAAATAGAGTTCAGGGACCAGGGCCAGAGAATGTGGGGGGAGGTCCCAGGTGAAGCTGGTCAGGGCAACTGAGGCTTATTAATGCCTCACTGTGCTGCCCCTTCATTGCAGGACCACGTTTCTGTAACACACGAGCTCACCCAAGCCTGTCACTGAGCAGGGGCTCATCACGCTCCTAACTTGGTTCCCATCCTCCCTGTGCTCCTTTCTGTCCTAGTTCTCCACCACGTTTCCCTTCTGCTCTCCTGGCAGGCTCAGAGCTCTCCATCCCTTCTGTATGCATCCATGGCCTCAGCAGCACTCACCTGCCTTCAAGTCCCTGCTCATGACTGAAGGGAATGATGGGGACAGAGTGACAGGTAGAGGCAGGTAGCATGCAGGAGGGACACTGGCCAGCAGCACGGAGAGCAGTCTTTCTGCTTAGGATCAAGACTGCAACTGCCTGTTGTTGGAGCATCAGTCTAGCAAAGCAGCTCTTGCCTGGGGCTAACTTCAGTTTTCAGAAGTCTTTAGTCTGAAAGACTACATCTTGCAGGCTTAGTCAGATCTAGACTAAGGGGCACTGAATACTTGGACTCTGCCCTGAAGAAGCAGAGAAAATCCATGTGGATGTGTCTTGGTCCCTGCATGCTGGGCAGGCCACTCTTAGTCTCAATATGTGGGTATAGAAGTTTGAGTGACTAAAAACATTTCATTTAAAAAGAAAATCACTTTCCTCTGCGTCAATAGCTCAGGCTGAGTTTTGTTACATGTTGCAGTGTTATTTCATACAACAGCTAAGTTTGAAGAGGACTGTGAAAAGCAGAGACTCGGAGTAGGTACCGAACGATGACACTGTATCTTGCAGTCAACTTTGCAGCTTGGTCTCTGACAGTTGCCATGAGCTACTTTCGCCCTACCTTGGTGACACACAATTGCATAAACCTGGTAATTTCCACCATCGAGCATGTTCTGTCCACACGTGGTCAGGCAGACAAGCAGGCTCCTGTCTAACTGAAGAGTGGATGGATCTCTTGGGCAGGTCACTTTTCAAGACGGATGGATGGATGGATAGATGCAGCACAGAAACCGAGGGGATAATGTCAAGGGGGGTCATCCATCACAGCAAAGGGAGGAAGGGAGGAAAAGGTGTCACTGATGGATCCTGTGTCGGGATGGTGACGGATGAGGGAGGACTGTCTTCTGGAAAGTGCAGATGGGCAGACAATACCAGTGCCAGAAGCTGAGCAGAGAGAAACAAGACCCACGCAAAGGCCCTGATTAACCCTGCGCTCATAGGGTCCGTCTGGTCTGTCACTCTGAGGCAAGCAAAATGGCAAGCAAATTGCTCCCAGTTTGGGCCTTTATGAAGACCAGCATGTCCCTATCAATCTCTTTGATTGATGTATTGAGAGTCCCAGAGGGTTCAGAGCTGTCTATGTTCATAACAGTGAATGGGTCATCCCCTCCGCCAGCCATGTGCTTTTCAGATTCATTCAGCTTATTTTTCAGCCAGATCTCATTTCACACTTACCAGCTTCTCTCTTTTCACCCAACAAGTGTGTTTACTTTAAAGGGGCTATAACTTGTGCAGGACCAAAGTGGAAGCTCATGGAGGTTGCTGGTGAAAGAGGATCAACTCAGTGCAGAGGGCAAGGCTCCTAGCAGCTGAGGAAGCCACAGCGAAGGACTCCAGGAAGCAGGGAGCAATCAAATAATCAGTCGACTGTTGCTCCTCACCTTCTGCAAGAATTTGAAGACAAAATTTCCGTCTTTAATGTCTATTAGGACTCCATACCCAACCTTCAAAATGGATGACTACTTCTCTGTGCCATATATCTGCTCCAGAATTTCACCTTTTCCCTCCTGAAGTATGTACTCTATTCCTCACCTTCTTTCAGATTGTCTTTCTGACCATCCAGACACCTTTCTTTTCCTAGTCCTGTGTGTTTATTTATCCTGATTAGCAATTTGTGTCTTCTTTGTAGCTTATGAGCCTGCATCTCATTGATAAGAACATTCAGATCTGCTGTCTATCTTCTCTGGAGGGGTTTTGGCCTCTTTCCTGACTCTCTAGGTATGCCTGCAAAAATAGAACACGCACATTGCTAACTTATGACCATATCCTTGAGAAATAAACTTCCTTAAACAACAAGCCACAGCCGCCTGAGGCATAAGCCAAGATACACTGGCCTTGCCACATGCCACAAAGGTCAACAGACCCAAACTGCCAGATCAGACAGGACAGAATGCCAGAAGCAAAGGACACATAAATCTAATGACTGTCAGCTTAACTATGTCAGCTGATTTCTGAGCTAGACCAGAGGGTGAAAGGAGAGGCAGGGACTGCTCTGATTTACCTTTACAAGGCATGAAGATTTGAAGACCTTTTCAGGGACTAGAAATCATAGCAGCTCATGAAATGATTCACCTAAGAAAGGTCATTCTTCAGTACTGAGCTATATTGTATATATGCAAAGCCAGCTCAGCAGGTTCCAGGAAATCGGGCACACTGAGCAGGTTAGAAGGTGACAGGAACGCTGTGAGTCTGCAGAGCAGCTGAGGTCCACAGTGGTCTCTGTTGTTCTTACTGAAAACGAGGTGCTTGCCACATCACATTGTTCGAACTAGTGCTTCTCAGATGAAAGGTGACTGATCCTGAACTTCCCCAGACAGCCCCCAAAACACCTAATTGGGCAGGTGAAAGAAGCTGCAGTGATCTTCCGAGTCACAGGGGTGACAGTGGAAGGGGCCTCTAGAGATCTCCAGTCCAGCTCCCAGCTAAGGGCAGGGCACCACCTCGCGGCCGCTACATTAGCTACTGAGACTAAGTACCTGAGTCTGTCTCAGGTCCCCTGCAAGGTCCCCTGACTGGTCCCAGGCCTGACCCACAGAGAGGACACTTTTCCTCATGCCCAACTGAACCTTGTGAGGTTCAATTTGTGAATGTTACCCCTTGTTACGACATTTTGCACCATTAAGTAGCTTTCAGCTCCAAAATCTTTGTGACTTCCCTTCAGTAGCTGCAGATTAGATTCTCTTTAGCATATTCTTGGCCACACTAAAGCAATCTGGCTCCTTCAGCCTCCCCTAGGAGGACCTTATATATGAAGTGCTCCATACCCTGACAACCTTTGTTGTCCTCTGCTGGTCCCTCTCTAGTTTCTCCACATCCCCTCTCAAGCAGGGAGCCCAAAGCTCAACTCATTGCTCCAAGGGCAGCTCCCCAGCACAGAGTAAAGGGATAACATCTTGCCTTGCTGTGCAAGTGAAAGGAAAGGCACAAGCAAAGGATCAGGCTCACTAGCCACAGTCAAAAGGAAATTTGAGATTCTGGACTCAGATCCTGACAGCGTCTGTGAGAAATGCAAGTTGGCTATAGCCACACAAATACAAGAGTCATCGTTCCTTCCTATATCCCAAATTCAAGATCCAAGCAAAGTACAGACAATATGCTGAAGGTCCCACTCATACTCAGAAGGACCTTGACAGGCTAGAAGACCGGGCTGACAAAAATCTCCTGAAATTCAATGAAGGCAAATGCAGAGACATGAAGCTGGGCCAGAATAACCCCAGAGAGCGGGACAGGTTGAAGGCTGAGTGCCCAGAAGCTTTGAAGAAAAGGACCTGGTGGACAACAGACTGAGCAGGAGTCAACAGTGAGTGATTGCACCAGGGAACAGCAGGATCATGTTGGACTGTGTTAGAGTACAGCTGGGAAGTTCCTTTATGAGACTACATCTGGAGCACTACATCCAGTTTCGAGCTACCAAACTAGATATTAAGAAAAATGTTCCCATGAGCATGGTCAAACACCCAAAGATGTTGTGGAAGGAAACTCCATCTTTGGAAATACTCAAAATGTTACCATAAGGCCCAAAGCAACCTTGAAGCTGGTTCTTCCTTGAACTGGAGGTTTGGTGCAGAATGCAAAAAATCAAGGGAAAAGAAAAAAAGGACTAAGCGAAGGATAACAGCAGAAGGACGGAGAGGAGGGAAAAAGAAAACAATGAAGTTAATAAGAACTGTCAAAATAGTAATTATAGCAAGCAGAACTGTGCTAATTTTGTGTATGAACATGAGGCAGTCAGATGAAGTATCTGAGTA
>JAUBNY010000221.1:702456-721866 GCA_032275445.1 Crypturellus soui | reverse complement strand
GCATCGCATAGCACCGAGCCAGCGCGCTGGGGCCTGCGGGAGGAAGCGGCACGTCGGGACGCAGCAGAAAAGCAGACAGACCCCAGGAGGGCACCTAGAGGCACCCCCAGGGCTCCTCCCGCAGCACCCAGGGGTGCCCAACCTCCATGGGGATCAGCACCAACCTCCTTGGATAGGTAGGATCCCCCCCAGTCCTGGCTGTCCAAAACCAGCCAGGCTCAACACAAACCCCACCTGCACCACGGCCACCGCCGCCTGAGGCCCGTCCCTTGCTCTGTAGGACACGAAAGCCCTTCCCAGCGGAAGGCGTCACCTCCGAGGAACGTGCCTTTTGCTCTTGAGAGATTTCTTCCCGGAGCAGCGGTGTGGCTGGAGGCTACAGGACTCCTGCCTCAGCCTGGCGTTTTTCCATTCCAAGCGCAGCCCAGGCTGCCGCGGGACAGCAGGTAAGCGGAGAGCGAGCAGGTCCCCGGCCCCGCAGGGCGCACGCAGATCTCAGCTGCTTACAGCACTTCGGTGGGTTCAGGTCAAAGCGCCTATGAATGCAAACACGCAAAGGAAGAGGTCTCACAAGCTGCTTAATAAAAAGCTGAGAGCGCTTCCAGGTGCGTTTCAGAGCCTCCCAATTATTCCAGGCAAATAGGGAAAGCACAGGCTGGCCCCCAACACGAGGCCAGACTTCACCTGGGGTTTCTTAAACCACGTTAGTGCAGAGACTCCCAGGAGGGGCCGCTACGAGCCCAGCACACGGCACCCGGACATTCCCTGCGCTCTCAGGAGCGCTGTCCAAGTGCAGGCTCGAGTGTCTACACAGGGTTGCGCTCCGGCGGCAGCCTGTGTCCGAGCAGGGCACTGTGTCCCTCTCTGACACTCCTGCCCTTCCATCGTGTCCTTAGGCTCGGCTAAGGGCAGCCAAGGTTGAGGCTCCTGGGGACACGAGGCCACCTGAGCGTTGCTGCCTCCGCAGACCGGGCTGAAAAGCTGGAGCTCGTTTCCTCACCCCATTCGGCTTCCACCAGGGCTTGGCCAAGCCACGGAGCTTGCAGGACCTGTCTCGAGCGAAACCTGATTCCCAGGAGCTTGAACCGAGGAGGTACCAAGGAAGGGCTCGTGGGCACCACTGCGTTGGCGCAGCAGCTGGGACCAAGCTGAACTCTCCGAGTGGGAATGAGGTCCTGGAGCTGCTCAAAATCAGGCCCAGGATCTGCAGAACTCTGTGTTCAAGTGGGTTGTTCAAGAGCAGCTTCGAGCACGTTGCTGGCTCCGTGCTCAGGTGGCCGGGAGCAGCGAGGCTTGGCCCATCGCCACGCACTGGGTTGTGGTGGATTTGTACCGTGTGGCCAAGGGCTTTCCTGGCTGCTCAGAGGACATTTAGCTGCCTGGGAGCCGGTCCTGGATGGAAACCACGGTGCCACAAAGCAGCCCCCAGGTCCCCACGAGCAGCGGTTGCGTCAGCGCAACAGGAGCACTGGGGCAGAGGGAGCCCACAGGAAACGGGCCCTGCTCCCGCCTCCCATCCCTGCTGCTCCCGCAGCTCCTCATCGCTCCGGCATTTCCCTGTTTTGAAGCTTTAATGGAAAACAATAGGTAACAGACACTGCCCTCATCGGGCTGTTGTGCAACGAGGCACCCTTCACCCCGAGCGGGTCCGTCTCCATGGGAGAACGCAGAGCCCCAGCGGCCCCGCGCCCAGGGCTCCTCTGTGAGGCAGCCCCAGCCCCAGCGCCCTGGGCTCGTGCAGCCTTCCCTGGGGCTTCGCACTGCCCGGGAGCTGCCAGGGAGCAGCGCCGGGACACAGGCGCGTGGCCGGAGCATCACAGAGCTCCTCTGCGTCCCAAGAGACCCGCAAACGGGCCCGGCGGCCGCAGCAGCCGTGACTCAGCCCTACAACGGAGGGGAAGGAGACAGGGAAATTCGTGGCCTTGCTTTCATTGCCCGTCCCCGGCTCCAGTCTGACCCGTTTGCGATCGCCCCTGCACCAGGAACAGACCCAACCCTTGCAATGGGCCGGGCTGAAACTATGATTTCACGTTGCTAAATGAAATTTCATGTTGCTAAATAAAAAAATCCAGAGTATCCCCAAACTCTGGAGGGTTGACAGGAGCTCTGGAGCCCCCCATTGCCAGCAGAATGGATTTCTTGGATAAGGAGCGATTCCGCAGGGGCAGAGCCCATGGAGGTAGCAGTGCAAACACCTATGGTCCCAGCTGCCCGTGCCCTCCGGCACGGCCTGTCCTGGCAGCGCTGCTCATGCCCGGCGGTGTCAGCACCCCCAGCACAAACCCCCCTGCTCCTGCCCGGCTCCAGAGCCAGTGGGGTCGGCAGGGAGCGGTTCCGGATCCCAGCACGGAGTCCAACCCCAGTACCAAGGTCCCGCTGAGCCGGCCCAGCCTCCTGCCCCGCTCTCCATGTGCCGCCCTGTTCCAAGGCTCATCCCAAGGCTGGGAAGGAGGGAAAAAGCCACAACTGTCCATCCCCGAGCACCGGCGGGCAGAGCCTTTCGGTCAACGTGCCGGTTTCACCCCGCAGAGGGTGGACAACCGGGCAAAGGGGTGCCCGGGGCCAAGCAGGGTCTCTGCAACCGCTGGCCTGGGGACACCCTTTTTGGCAGCCTCCCCTGGTCCCCGAGTGGCCCCGTCCCCAGGCAGACGCCTGAGAGGGACGGCTGCCGCACGCAGACACTTACACGGCGGTGAGGACGCGGGTGACGGGAGCGTCGCGGGGTCTCACGAGGTGCCGGGTCTCACCGAGGTGCCGGCCCCGGCGGCTCCCTGCACGACCGGGCTCCTCTGGGCTCCGCAAGCCCCACCCCGGCCCTCACCTGCAGAGGAGGGGCCTCCGCGCCGGGACACAGCAGGTCCTGGGCCTCCCTCCCTGGAGCCATCGCCCGGATCCTCCCTCTGCTCCCTCCCGGGGAGCCCCAGGCAGCTCCCGACCTGTGAGCAGACTCACAGACGGGTCCCTCCATCCCACCAGGCCGTGGTGGCCACACGCCAAGCCAGGAGATGCGTCGCTGCTGCATCTCCCGCAGCCTCGAAGCCGGTATTTTCCCTCCGAACAAACAGCTCAAGAAGCCACCGTGTATCCGCAGCGAACAGCAGCTCCGAGCCGCGCACGTCTCCAATGACCCATCTCCTCCCAGCCAGAGACCCCTCTGCAGTGCCCAAGGAGAGGGACAAACCCTTCCCGGCATCCCGCACTGGCCTCCTCTCCCTTCCCGCACTCCCTGCTTATCCACATGGAAATCCAACCCTATTTTCCTCCTCTTCTGGCTGGCCCAGACCCATCCTACCTTCGACTGGGTCCAATTTCCTCTTTTTTTCAGGCTCTTTAGTCTAAAAATCAGCTGCAGAGTCTCCCTGGGAGCACGGCGGGCCCGGGTTCAGGCCGAGCCGAGGGCCTCGGATGCCGCCGCGAGGCCGGTGGGATGTGCGGGAGGATACAGGTGGTGCCGGATCCTGGGACCAAGGGCTCCCACCGTCGTTAATGGCCGGGAGGAAGGCGCCGGGGCGCCCGGGACGCGATGGGGATTGGCGGCCGGATCGCACATGGTGAGGAAGCGCCGGCGGCCCCGCGGGCTGGGCCTTCCTGCCGCGCAGGAAGGAAAGGGAGGGCAGAGGGCCGGGATGCGGCGCCGGCCGGACGCGAGCAGCCGCGGTGGGACACGGCCGGGGAACGCTTCATTTTGGGGGCTCTCGGCTATGGGGTTGGAGAAGGGAGGAGACGCTGCCGAGGTGCCGGCAGGAAATGTTTTGCTCCAAAAAGATCCCCCTTGGCAATACTCCTTGGAGCCTTCCATGAGGATGAATCTCTAGGGCAGCTTTTGGCCCTCTCTGGGGACGCTGGGGAACCTTGAGGGAGCAGGGGAAGTTGTCACGGCCTGGATGGAGCCCTCGGAGTCCCTCATCTTGCGGGTCCCGTCTCTTCTCCACCCGCCGGCAGAAATGCGGGTTCCTCTCTGCCCTCCCCAGCGTATCCCGCAAAGGAAACCAAGCCAGGAAGCCCCGGTGCCGCAGGGGCTGCCAGGAGAAGAGCCCTGACGGAGTTGGAGAGGACCCAGGTGCTCGGAGGAGCAGTGAGAGCGCAGGGAAGCACCGAGCACAGAAGAGGTCCCAGGGCAGGGCAGGAGGAGCCACCTGCCTGTCACCGTGCCCCGACACGGCTCCCTGTGACACCGGATCCCTGCGCAGAAACCGGCTGCACGAGGACAGGACGGTGGCCAAGTCCCCCCTCTCAACGGGGGACACCGGAGAGCAGGGCTGGATTGAGTTACCGCGGGCCCCATCTCTTCGTTATTCAGGAGCTCGAGTAGGACAAAGCACAGACAAAGCAGGGGCCTGAGGGCCAGGGAGAACAACAGGAGCCGGGGAACCGCCTCACGCTGCTTTCTGGCACCGGGAGGGACACGGGCCCGGCACCTCCAGGGCTGAAGACTGGAGACCCTCACGTCACGGAGCAAAACCAGGCAGCGCTCTGTGCTCTGCACAGGGAGCAGGGTGCAGACACCCTAAAACCCCTCAGCCGCACGCGCTGGGAGCAGAGCCGAGTGCTGCAGGGCAAGAGCGGTGCAGCCGGGAGCATCCCCACAACCCTGGGGCTCTGGAGAGGAGAGGACCAGTGCAGGAAGCCTGGGACTCACCGCGACACTTTCAGACACCTGAATCAATAAACGCAGCTCCCCAGCTGCCAAGGGTTTAACGTCCCTTCCTCACACGCAGGCACCAAGGTCACGCGCCCAGCACGGACCTGGCTTCGGGAGCCACCGGCTAAGCAAAACTAGGGGGGGAAGATGTGTCCAGGAGCCCGTTGTAATTTGCTTGATTAAAACAAAGCCTCCATTTAACAGACGCGGAAATGCACAGCCCTGAGATGTGCTTTGCATTCCCTTCCTGAAGCCAGGGCAACACGGTCACCCATCCGCACTCACCTGCGGTACCGTCCTGCACTCGCAGAGCTCCAGACAACCCCGCATCTGCTCCGTCGTCCTCCTCCTTCCCTCTTCGGGACAGTCACACACCAACTCCTCCAAGATCTCGAGAAAATGACTCACGTCAGCGACACACAAAGTGCAGAGCCTGGAGAGCCGTCTCCAAAGCCCTGGTTCCTGCAGTGCTCAAGGACTCCGTGCACACGGACGCAGAGCAAAGCCCACCTTGAGGCAGCTGCTTCAAAGCACCTCATTTTCTCCAAATTTGGCTTTGACAGAAGAAACATCCTCCCTAGGGCAGCCTACACTACCAACTAAGAAAGGCTTCTCACTTAAGACAGCAAAATTTACAAACTGACTTTTTTTTTAAACTTATTAAAAAGCAGCAGCTACTATATAAGCACTGAGGACTTGTTGCTGTGAGTTGAGAGATACCTAATGACACTGCAAGGGAAAACCTAAGATGTTTCCCCCTAGAGCTTCTTCCCTTTTCTGTGGGCAGTTTCTACTGCACGGCCCTTGGGCACAAAGTATCCTTGCAGCTTTGACAGAGCTCCAGCAGGAACGAACTTTGTTATCACAATTAAGATATATCTTCCTTTACCTTTTACTGGCTGGCTTCAAAACAACTTATCTGTTGGCTTCAACGTCCCAAGCAATGAAAGGGGAAAGAGGAAGGCAATTTTCCGATATGTTTGTTCAAAGTTCATATCGCAGAGCGAGTATCTAATGTAAATGCAAACTTGGGATAGGTGTCCTTGATGATGACTTACACAGCGGCCAAGGGACACGCAAGAAACTCCTGGCAGGCAGCTACAGGAGCGTTTGCATAGCTGATTTGAGGCGAGGAGATAAAATCCCTCTGTCTCCGGTCACCCTCTATTCAGGAGCTCCAGTGACCATTATACACAGCCAACACAGGAGCGCTTAGTTATTCCTGCCCGAGACAAGATCTGGTACGAAACGGGACCGATAAGCTCATGCTTTATATGGACGAGCTCAGGCTCCGGTTACTGTCCTCACCGTTACTCACCTGGGCCCTCTGCCCTGTCTCTCTCCTCCGTGAGGCTGTCAGCAGCAAAACCGGTCGCCTGCTGCGTTTCTAACCCGGGTCACTCTTGACACGACTCGTGATTCCGACAGGTCCAGGCTCCCTTCTCCAGCAACCCATTGCCACAGCAGTTTCAGAGAGCTTGGGGGGTTCTTGATTTGTTCAGCTGAGGACTTGGTGCTCCTGGGCCAAACAGCGTCAACAGGTCAACGCTTCTCCCTCGCTTGTACAAAAACTCCAGTCCTTCACAACAGCTTCATTTTTAGTTTATCCCCTGCATCTCCCCCTACTCTGTTCATCTTCTCTGAAAAGCATCTTTGGGCTTTAAAAGTTCAGATCTTCTCGAGGGGAAACATCCGTGTGAGAACGTGGAGAACTTTTACATTCAAAGCCCTTCCCCTTACAAATCTTCTTTGAAATAATTACTTTGATCATTTATGCTTTCTTTTGTTTAAACTCACATCTGACAATTGGCATCACTGTTGATCACTGCTGCTTTGATTACTGCTCCTCAGACACTGAAATATCACACTGTATTTGAATGCAATCATGCTGCAGCAAAACAAACACGAATTTTGGTTGTGAAATTGATTCTCGTCACATTAAAGCTTCCTGCTTCTTCCCAAACAACAAAAAACAGGACAACTTTCATTAGCACCAAAAGGATTTTAAATGAACAGTTCCAGGGAGCTCCTTTCAAATCATAAAACGTGAATTTTTACATAAAAGTGTTTACAAATTTTTCCCGCTTTACATTTAGCTCTGCCCGTCGCTGACCAGAAGTTATATACATAGAGACTAGCTCAGTAGCTTCAACCACTTGCAAGGAGACTGCAGAATTTATTTAAGAAATAAAAAGAGGATTTCCTGGTTCCTAGGAATTCTCTTCAGCCTGCCAGGTTCAGTCCCCTGCCGGCTGCCGCAGGCTCAGGAGGGCACTAAGCTTTGGGAGAGAAGGGGTACTGCGGGTGCCACCAATCCAGGAGCCGCACGCTGTGCACAGGGTCCAGCACAACCTGCACTCCTTGGTCCAGCCGGGCTTTCTTGCCGCTGCGAACGGGGGCATCCTGGAACACCAGGCGCACACGATGATGCCTCATGTCCGTGCTCACGTTGATGGTGAACTGCAAGAAAAAACAAGACAAGGATGAGCCCTGGGAGATACCATTGCTATTCTAGAAACATCCGGTTGTCTGTGGTTAAAGTCTGAGATCATTGGCGCTGGGTATCAAAATGACTTCTTTTTGATTAAGTCAACATTTAAAATACAGAACTGATAACTCTGGCCAGGTAAGTTTTTCACCTATACACACACATGTAAAAAAAGAATTTTGGAAAAATCAAAAGAGCAAATGAATGGAAGAACTTCAATTAATTAAGTGAACTCTTAACAACTCAAAACTATATCCATCTAGAGTATTTCAGGTGCTGACAGAAGTAGGCTTCAACTCATTGCTCAAAGACCAATTTTTTCTTTGGCACAGGCTATATTTTAAACCCTGACTTACAGCCACACATGCTGCCCCAGGCCTTACTGCTTGTCTTGCTCCGAGCACATGTGGTCTGCTACTTTCTGAAATAATACTTCTTTTTGGAACAACTTTGGGGGTTCAAAAGCTGCTGTTCTTCCCCACGGTGAGGTACCAACACCATCAACCTGGGACCACAAAAACACTGCAACACTGTTCGCTGCTGGAGCGTCAATAACTAACACTCCCAGCCAGAGCAAACCCTCAGCTTCTTGCAAATTCTCTACATCACTGATACTGTTTATATCCAACAGGCAAGAATTGATGGGTCTGCAGAACCCAACTGAGGAAACCCCCAGCAATGACTCTACGAATTGACTTGGAGATGCCCACAGCTAGTTAGTTGATGCAACAGTGTGATTTACATCAAACCACAGGGACCAGAAGTCTCTTTTTCATCTCCCAATAGAAACTCTAAGTGCAAAGTTGGCCCACTTTGTCACCGTGGGCAAACACTTACCAAGGTAAACGTCATACCCATCACTATTGGCACAAATATGAAGTTAAAGGTGGTGATCTGCAGTAGACAGCAATCCTGATCAGGGTTTGTATGGACTTCTTCGTACTGAATGGGTGGCTGAAGACCTTTGCAACAGTTGCTCTTTAACCTGGGCGACTTGAAAGAAAGATAAATATTTACTTAACTACTCTCAAGGTTGTTTATACAGCACGCTTATCATGAGAGCCATAACTTGCATTTTTCATTAGCACATGTTGGGTTCTAAGGGGAATCCTTCTCAAGTTAAGGCAAGAAGTTAAGGCTCAGTTTTGACCATGAAACTCAAAGAGTCTGTTTTTTTTTGTTTGTAATGAGTAATGATAACCTAAGGACTAGGTTATTTGGGGTCACAAATGATCCATGTCTTAAAGTGGAGAAAGGGTAACGAATGAGGAAATAAAAACGTAGGAATCTGAAGAGGCTGGTAGCATAAACTGCATATTAAGTGTAGTTTCACAATACGCTCTATCATGGGATTCAGAATTTCTATTTATTGTTTGAATTCAGAGCTGTCCTTTCTACCACTCTCCCAAAAAATGTTACTGCCTTTTTTTTTTTTTTTTTTTTTAAAAAAGAATAGAAAAGTTATAGCTGGCTCTTCATTCAGAGTTCAGCTTTCATACCTGCTTTTTGAACTTGAAGTTGAATTCCCACATTGATTCTTGTCTGTTCCCTTCAATCTTTTTGCACCAGAAAAGCAGACACTGCAGTGGAAAAAAGAAACACAAAGTTATGAAGCCCTTAGAGGCAACACTTTAAATATGTTTTTGCAGGGCATAAAGACTTCCAATTAGAAACACAATTACGGAAGAGCAGTCAGAAGCCATTTATTCAAATTAATCACGTTCAGAGAACACACCCCAAATTTTCCATCTCCCAGTGTGAAATTGGTAATTCATCATGCAACAGAATGGCACAACATGTAGTCACTAGTCTGCAAAACAAAAATCCCTTTGCACCACTTGTCCCTTCCCGAGTAGAACAGATCCAGCTGTTCCTCCATGCCTCACATCTGCACCAAGAAGTCCCATTAAGCTGGACACACACACAAAAAAAAAAAAAAAAGACTGAAGCAAGGAACACCCAAAACAGAAAGAGTCAAGAAGGAAAGAATTGAAAGAGAAATGCAAAGGCTGAGGCATGACCTTTGAGGTGACAGAGACAGAGGTTCCTAAGCCACTTCAGAGACAAAAGATAGTCCTGACACAACTGCGCACCAACTTGTCATATTTTAGAGTATAAAAACAGTGCCAGGTTAGCACAGTTTGATTGCCCTGAGTGAGTGGAAGCTACTCTCCTTCAAGAGCCAAGGAGAGAATCTGATGAGTCAGCCTGACCATCCCTGAATGTGATTCCACACCACAGATGCCAGCCCACCGCAGCTGGTCTTATCTGCTCCTATCAACAGTGTCAGCAGAAGGGGGAAGAAAACAGGAGTAGAGAAGATAGCTCCCCATCACTCATAAACAGCCTCTCCTGCTCCAAAAGATGGCTTGGCTGGATCTCTGGGGGAAGTAAGTACACATATAACTTGATTTCAGCCCAAATAAAAGCAAGCCTGACCAGCCGCCGCCACGGAGGCTTCATATACAGCAGCTACAGGAGATACAAGATCCTTGACTCAGACTTTGGGGCATGTCCATAATTAAGAGTCCTTGAAGGATCTCTGTAATGAGAAATCTTGAATGACAAAGGGATGTGGAGTCAAGCTCAGAAACACGTGTCTTGCCGTCTCCACCTGGGAGGCAGCAGCAGCCCTGGGTTTTGCTATAACAACATTCTCCAGATCTTTGTTAACTTGAGTGTGCAGCAAATACCATCAAGTTTAACTCCACAGTTAGTGGTATTTGCAGTTCACCCATAGAGACAACCTGGTCTAACAGCTCGTTTGGTCATGGCAAGAAGTGAAGCACAAAACGGTCAGTACCTCCTACGGGGCAGAGGATGTCATCCATGGGTCAGCCGTCCTGCCCTTCAGCCGCGCCGGAGGCCCTGCCGCTCCACCAAAAATAATGGGGGTGTCTTTAAAGGGCAAACACTTCTGCTGACACCATAACGGCTCCAGTGTCCCACACAAGCTAGGCTAGGGAAAGAAAAAAGGAAATTAAAGAGGAAAAGCTAGATCCAATAACATTGTGGACTGGGGGCTCTTGCCACATGCAGTTTATAGAGGCATTTGCCATTATTTTCAGTGATATGTAAAGGTATAACCAAAACCCATGAAGGCGAAGACGAGGGGAGGTCATGAGAGAACCTCCTCCACACCCTCTGTGCCCAGACAGTAACGCAGCTGGAGCTCTAAGTCTTGCAACACAGTAGTAGAGCAAGACCACACTCCTGATAGCTCTTCTCTGCTCCAAGGGGTTGGGTCAGACCTCTACTGTTCTAACAAAGCTCATCACCATTTAATTTCCTTTTTTTTTTCCTTTTTAAAGATGGAAAATAAAAGATTGCACTTCCAGGATCTTTCTAGAGCTGTTAGTGCAGTAGAAGCGCTAGCAGTGGGCACCAAAGCCGTTATGATGTCAACGTGAATGCTCCTGCGCTGCCAGCCCTGGCGGTGTCACCTCACGGGTCTCTAGCTCACACGGCCACACCGCACGTCCCAGCAGTGGCCATGCCCTAGTGTGAAGTCAAACTCAGAAGGATTAAACTTAAGTTGGAATTTCCTAGAAGTGTTTTGGTCTTTAAGGCAGACAACATCCAAACTGGGGATTTGGAGAGAGAATGGAAAGCTCTGGATGCAGAGATGAAAGACCCACACGCAGAAAAGCTGCTTTACTCCTGCTCTGCAGCACCACCTGCTTGTGCTACTGCTGCTAACTCTGCTCCCTAGGCAGGAAACACTTCCCAGTATCCTCACAGAGAGAGGAAGGAAGAAGGTAGGGAAGGAGAGATGTCTCCCAGGCAGACGGGGTTGATGTCTTTGGCATGGAAAGAAAAGAACAGCTGAACCAAAATCCCTTTGGTTTCATTCCAAAAGCCTCATTCAACAAGTATTTGGATTTGGAGTGGGGTGGGAGAAATTCACACTGTTGCTTAAGCTGTTCCCTGAATATCAACCAGTTGTGAGTTAAAACCTGACAAGAAACACAAAGGCAATTCAGAGTTAATGGTAACTGCAGTTAAAGAGGAAAGGATATGCAAGTGCTCCAAGCTTGGAATAGCACAGGGAATTGCGTGCCACACCAGAGGCAAACCCTTCACAGGCCAGCACAACTGCAGCCCCCACCCCAAGGTAGATACTTGCTCTGCACTTTGCCATGCTCACAACCTCCCTACCCTCCCTCTCGCAGAAACCAGAGGTGATGGATGACCTAGAGGAGATGTAGCATGAAATGAGTCCCTTTCTGAGGCTACCAGTGTGGCTTCTGATGCTCTCCAAATGCCTGCTATGGAGAAAAGATTTATTCTGGCAGACAGTGTCAGAATAAAGCAGAAGAGACGAATGCTGACCCTACCTCAACCTCCTTTCAACAACAAATTTGCAACAGAGGGTGTGAAAGCTACAAATTATATCACCAGCACTTCTGATTTTCAGTGAAGTAAGCGTTTTTGCTCATTACAAAGTTATCGTGGTAGGACTTAAGCATCCAGAAAAGTAAGAAAGATCCCTTTTAGTAGCAAATGTGCAGACACAAGCAACCAGCAACCTTTTTAAAATCGCTATTTTAAGCTGAGAATCCTCTAAAAACCAAGCTTCACTGAGGATCATCTAAACAACACTTTTTTTCTCTTACAAAGAGAATAAAAATACAGAAAAAGCAACATCCCAGGCACACCCCTCTTCCTAAGAACTAGCACTTACTCTGGAATTTTTTAAAGTGCTAGGAGTACTGTCTGGAATAGCTGGATTCCTGGAGACTCGCGATGCAAAAGGTTCGTACATATGGTATAGCGACCGGATGACACACGCACGGAGGCAGTGCAGCTTTTCCATGGATTCTGGTCGTAAGCGGAGGGGCAGGTACGCGTCGAGGCTGTAGTGCCTGGAAAGCAAAGGACAAAGCCAACATGCTTGAAAGGGTGAGAAAGCCACGACAATGTGTAGAAAAGAGTTACAAAAATCAATGTTGAGCAACACCTGAACATCTGAATGAACACAGAGGGGACCAGGGATCAACCCAGAACTTTGCAAGAGCTTTCTAGTCTCTACCTGAAATCACATGGCAGTCACAAAGTCACGAACTGCTCTATACTCTTGTTGATCATCCCTCCTGAGCAACAGATCCATAAAAAAAGAAATCACATCTTCCCTCTGGAAGGCAAGCGTGAGTGGCACGCACAAGGAAAGGAGGATTTGTTTCATATTCTGACCATTTCTTTGCTTTTCTTCTCTTCCTTATTTTATTATAGCCCACTACCACCAGGGAGACGACTAAGGCGCTCCCCCTAGTTTCCCTTAAGCCTTACTAAACAGAAGAAGGTGACCACAATCAAAGCTAGCTTTAGGCAGGACAAGTTTTCTATCAATCATGCTTGCTGTTTTAAAGGCAGGCAACGGCCTGACCTCACTTTCTGCATTCATAACCATGTGCTCTCTGTGTTAACAACAGAAGAGTGTAGGCTCTGGCAAGCAGAAAACCAGAACAGGCACCGAGATCTTGTACAGAGCATATGGAAACACGCTGCCATGCAGAGATCCCCTCCCAGATCCCAAACCAGATGCACCCTTTCAGTGTGCAAAGGGACCTATAATATAATATAATCCTGTAATATTCCCTTATTTGCAGCTCCCTGGTCACCACTGAAGCATCCTGCCAATAGATAAAATGCTCTTCAGAGCCTCACCTTCTGTAGAGCCTGGTCCAAAAGGCAGCAGTGCAAGTGACAGTCCAGGCTTTCTTGCAGATCAAAGAAAACCGAACAATGTCTTCAGGGCGAATGTAGGATGCCAGCAGCAGCCAGATATCTATGGGATATTCTTCGCCGCCGTCACCATCGGGATTTTCTAAATGCAGTGAACAAGTGTTACTGTAGTAAAAAACCTCTTTTCCAAAGCACAGTTAGAGTGAAGGTCTATGATTTCCACTGCTCATACAGGGTAAGTAACTTGAGTTTGTGTATGTGGCTTGAACAGAGGCTGAATAGTCATAAGATTCTTGCAGAAGCCTTGCCAGGCAGCACATACATCCAGTTACTGCAGTTTCTCATTAATTAGCTGCTTTCTTGAGTCTGCATTTTAATCAAAGATGGCAAACTCTAAAGAAATTCATAACAGAACAGAAGAAAATGGCTCATTCTCCCTCTCTGAAGCATTAAAAGCTCTGCAGAAAGAATTGAAGCTTCACAGATTCATTTCATTTTAGCAGTGCCCTTAAGTTAACAAAACCATGCTTTTCCCCAGACAATTCTTAAAAAATATTATAAGAGATAATGTTTTAATGGAACAATTAAATTATTCAACTGAGTATTAGTTGTGGGAATATTCTTAAGCAAAGAGGCTAAAGGACCTCATTTGAGACTGGTATATGGAAAGAAGAATAGGAATTCAGATGAAAAACAGATGTCCTTTCGGACAATACACAGAACAGCTCAAGATTTCAAGTTTTATCTGCACCTAGATCTCAAGAGACAGATCAAATTTAAAATGAGAATGTAGCAAATGATCTGTAGATCTGTCACTTGTACTGCTTAAAAATAATTAAAAGAGGTGACAGCCTTTCAAATGTTTGTTTCTTCATATTCAGGAGCAGAGACTAAAAAAGCATGAATTTTATTTAGATTAAAGCACTCCTCAACTCTCTGCTACTACACGATTGATCTAAGCAGCCATCTGAATTCTTTGGGCAATAAGTTTTACAACAGCTGGGTTTTAAAATTCGGATGATAGGGAAATTAAACAATTTGTTGGAAGTAAAACAAAGTGGTAGAACAAAAACTGTCTTTGCACACCCAAACTATCTATTGGGATGTTCCTTCAAGGATTCCCAAAGACCACTTAATAAATAGAGATGGAAATCCCATCCCAGAGGACTGCTGTGCATTTACAACCTGTAGTGGATGATTTGTTACACAAATCAGTATCTTTACATAATAACTTTACACACTACAGAGCTGTATAAAGTATAAGCACTGAAGGGCATAGCTTCTCAGAATTAGCTTTCCATGGTAACACTAGGGCTAAATTCACTCAGTTGCTCTCTAAATCCATTTGTAGCAAAGGGCAGGTTCGGAAATATGCTAAAAACAGAGCCTGGATTCTGCCCACAGACACGTGCTGGATAGAAAGGTTTGTTGTTCAAAGCAAACACTGCTCTCACTGATGCTTTCGGTGAAGAACAGAGTATCACACATGGTAGAGTTTCCTAACTCTTTCAATAGAGCAGCATTAGTATTTCAAGGTTGACAGTAAATCAGTGAAAGGAACAAGATCTTCAGCTTTGATTGCGTGCCCAAATCTCTGCCTTTGTAAAAAGTCAACATTTTTGTCTGAGTCACAGCAGGTTTCTCAGTAGAGCTAGGAATGGTGGTTTAAACCCTTTAACTTCTGCACACACAAGTTTCAGAACCCCTAGGAAAGCCATGGAACTGGTCTGTAAATAGCAACCCCGAACACCACAAACAGAAAAACATCCTGGTAAAGCCCACACGGAGCTGTCCCAGGACAGGACTGCAACGGTACCTTTGTGCCTTTTGCTCTTCTTCTTTCTAGACGCAGGTCGCCCGTTGATACTTTCCTTTGTGTCCGTTTCATCGCTGCTATCACAAGAGTCTCCAGACACAGAGAGAACTTCCTCAGCAGGAACACAAGAAGCTTCCAAACCACAGAGGGATTTTACTAGAACAAGAAGGAATGACATACTCTGAATATGCTAGAGGAGAGAAGGAGGCAGTCCAAGTTCAGGAGATCTTTCAGCCCAGCCAGAGCCAGATCTCTGCCAGGGCCACTGCTAAGAAATGACACTCTAGCCGTGGTACAGCTCTGCAATGACACAAGCAAGTGAAGCCTGGGCCTGAGGATTACCGAGCCAGAGCAGGATTAGCATGGGTGAGTGAACTGAAAACATAATTATTCTGTCTCGCCTTAAATAATGAGCAACGAGGTTGATTTCCAGCACATTAAGCAGCTGATCCTGTTGCTGTAGCTGAAGCCAGCTACAATTCTGACCAAAACAGCCCTTTCCTGGTTCCTCAGCATCAGGGCTTCCTGGCACATACATGGTCACTCTTTCTGTGGGAAGGCTGCACCCAGCCCGTAACCGTCCTACGCACGCAGCAAAGGTAGCCCTTTAGCCCTTTGATACTGCAATAAAGAGGTTGTGGGGCTGAAGAGGGATAAACAGCCAGCAATGTAACCCGGTGCCAAACACGGCGGTCAATTTATCCTAGCATTTAGTGAAGGAAAAGGGCGCTGGACTAATGAGGAAAACAGCAAGTGAATTCAGTGTTTCTCTGCTGTGCCTGGGGAGATGTTTAAGACAACACTGTTAGGAAACTTTAATAGACTAAATTTCAGAAATAAAGTCTGCTCATTAGGCAGAAAAATTCAAGTGTGAGTCTGTAAACAGTTAGTCCCCCCACCTAAAAAAAAAAAGTGCAGCCCTAAACACAGCAGCATCACAGAAGTCTTTGCAAAAACAGTCATTTCTCTGCACAACTCAGTTATGCAAATTTGAAAAGTTTAATTTCTACCCAAAGTGTTTGCATGGAAAAAATACCTACTATCCAGAGGCAGCTGACACCACCAGAACAGATTTGGCACTGCCTGAGTTTTTCTAACCCAGCAAACTGATGGTTGGAGAAATTTTTATACAAAGTAGTTACCATTATAAGATCCATCAGAGAGGGAAAAGAGCTATTAGACTTCAAGTGATGGGAATGACAGGAAGAAAAATATGAATTGACCATAAATAACCTTAGTCTAGATATGTTTTTGTTTCTGACCACAGGAAAATAAGATTCCAAAACAGTAACAGGGCAGGAGGAGAGAGTCTGAAGAAAGAGCTTGACCAGTTTAGGGAGGACTGCACAACCTGGCATTCAGCCCCAGCAGAGGACCCAGCAACGAGGCGATGCTGTCAATCCTTTCCTGAACCAATTCTTCCTTTCTTTCCACAGTGTATTTGGTAAAGTGCATGCTGCCAGGGCAGTAGTTTCCCCTTCAAGCTGTCAAAAATTACTGCCCTCCCTATGGGACCTTCTACAGCCAAAGACAAGCCGATGGCAACACAAATTACAGGGCGTTAGGACAGCAAAATGGTGATACTCTGCAAGGGGAAGCAACAGGCAGAGACTCTGACAGGGGCCTGGAAAAACTCCCTGTCACATCAACATCAGAGCTGATACCTCTCTTCATATCCCAGATTTGCTCTGCAATACTATTTCGCCAAACAGGCACTCGCTCCTTATCTCACAGCGGTCACGATCCTCACTGAGATGTTAGGATGGGGCACGGAAAATCATAGGAAAATTCCATCCAGCTTCTGCTCGCCCGTGAAACTCTCTGCTTGCTGGGAGCCGCCCCCAGAGCCAAGTCCACTTGGCACAAAGGGAGACAGCGGGTGAGCGAGGCCAAAAGCTGCAGCCCTGGGCAGAGGCTGCGGCCTCCTCCCGCTGCCGTCCTGAGTCACCACTGCACCAGGTGACACTGGGACACTGAGCACAGAAGGAACACACAACACAGCATGCGACATATGAGGCTGAAGTGCAGCACTTGGAGGCGAAACAATATCCAACAGTGAACAGGAGAAGGATTGGGAAGGGAGAAGGCTGTTCCAGAACTAGGAGGTGCCGTGACAGGAAAAACATGAGAAATAGTGGTTGGAAAAAAAAAAAAAAAAAAAAATCAGCAGCATCACTACCCAGTATAGCTCCCGCACACAGGCACCTGCCCAAAAAGCACCTTTTGCTGGAACATGTGAGGTTACAGCAAGATAAGGACTCTCTCATTTAAAAAGAGCTCTGCAGTCACTGTCTGCGTTATAAAATTAACCTCTATCCAACTGTACCTGTGTGACCACCTAATGTAAACATTAACTGCTCTTAATCAAATAGGGTGTGTGAGGTCAGAAAGTTCCCATTACCTTCAACAGCTCAAAACCAAGAAGGAAGTAGATAACAAAATATTGCAACAACTTTTCAGGAAGCTGCTTGTTTATTCAGTTTGCATAGAAGCACCAGCAACACCCTCGTAAGACCTCACAGCAGTTTGCAGCACAGGGAGGAAAACAAAACTCACAGCAGAACTACCATAACCACGTTCCCACTGGAAAATGTTTTTTTCAGAAATAAAGCTGTCAATAAAGCTGTCTACAGTTTTGCATGAGATGGTAAAGTAATAAAAACTGCTATCTTGTTATTTTCTGCTTCAGGGAGAGAAAACACAGAATATTAAATGGAAAAAAAAGGCCTTCCATTTATGACAACAAAGATTAACAAAGGTTGAGTAACTCTAACATGGATTTGTAGGAGGTTTTCTATAAAATCACCTAAGATAAAAGCACCTGATTTTGCAGAACGGGCATTTTCTGGCATCAAACTAAGCAGCCTGATCTTCCCAGGCCACGGAAGAAGGAGGGGGAGTTTCCCCAGATCTCCAAGGCATCGCAGAGCCCCATGAGGGGGAAGGCCGCCCCCACGCAGAGGCCACCAAGGCTGCCCAGCGCAGACTCACCCTCCTGCTGCACCGCGTTGGCCACGGCCTTTTTCACTCGTCCTGATTTCACGACGGCTGGGTCGGAGTTCGCGTAATCTGCAACGGTCACTGCAGAGAGCCGGGGTGTCAGGGGAGCGGGAGCAGGGGGAGAGGCCAGGACCTGCTCTGCAGGCCGGGGCGGGAGCTGCCCCCCACCGCAGTGCACGGACAGGGCCTGGCAGCAGCGCGTGGGCCCGGTGCCGCCCTCTGCCCCTGCTGCAGCCCGTGCGGATACCAGGGTCGCCCCTGCCATAAGGGAGGGCATGCTCATGCTCATGCAAAGCCAAATGCAACTCTCCTCCCCAACACACGAAGTCACCCCTAGGCCTGGCTGCTCCTCTAGGGACCCAGCAGCTGCCAGAGCCCGGCTCGAGGCCACCCACGCTTCCCCCCCCGCCAGGCCCAGGTGCCCCAAACCCCCGGGTGAGGCCGCTTCGGCCTCCAGAGCCCGTCCGGGGCCTAGGCCGTCTCCTTCCCCCGCACAGTCCGGGACCTGGGCCCTCTCCCGGGCGCCCAGGCCCCTTTCGCGGTAGCCCGCTTCCCCCCCGGGCCTAGGCCGCGGCCCCGCGGCGCTCACCGCGCTCCGAGCAGACGTCGTCGGCGCGGAACTTGAGGCGCTTGCGGGCGCCGCGCTTGGGCATGGCGGCGGCTACGGGCCGGCCGCGCGGGGCCATGTCCCGGGCCGCGGGGAGCGGAGTGGCCCGGCCTGGCCCAACCCGGCCCAGCCCGGCCCGGTCCAGCCCGGGCACAGCGGCCTCCTCCCCCCCGCCACCGAGCGCCGCCACCGCTACCCGGGCCACCACAGCCTGCCGCGCCTCGCGAGACATTGACGTCATCGCGCGGCGCGCGACCGGCGGCGCGGCGCTCTGATGTCATGGCGGCGGCAGGGCGAGGGCGCTCGTAACGGGGCCTGTGAGGAGACCCCCCGCCCTCCTCCCCGGTACCGGGGCCTGCGCACCCCCCCCAGGGGGACGGGGTGAAACTGCCCCCCGGTGTCCGCAGTAACGGGGCATGCGGGCTTCCTGCCCCCGCAGGGCTCCTAGTAACGGTGCTGGAGGAGAAACTGCCCCCCACAGTGTCCCCAGGAACGGAGCCTGTGAGGAATTCTGCCCCCCACAGTGTCCCCTCACGGAGCTTGTGAGGAACCTGCGCCCCCCTCGCAGTGCTCCCAGTAACCAGAAGGGAGACCGCGAGCGGCAGCCGGAGACGGGGGCGCTCCCGGGAGGTGCTCGGCCCCACGGGAGGTCCCTGCCCGCTCCACGGGGGATGCTGCTGCCGAAGGTGCCTGATTCCCAGGGGGGAGCTTGCCCACAGGGCGGCTCCCGCTCCCCCAGGGATACTCCTGCCCCTCTCCCCGACATTCCTGCCTCCCATGGCAGTTCCTGCCCCCTAGGAGGGGTTCTTCTTTCCCCAGGGATTTTCCTATCACCGAGGAGGCTCCTGTACCCCCAGGAGATTCTTATCCCTCCAGGATATTTCCAATCCCCTGGACATTCCTGAACCCCCCCACCCTAGGAAGGTTCCTGCCCCCCCCCCCCGTCTCTCTCCTTCCCCCAGCCCCCCCACCGCGGGGCGGGGCCACACACGGGGAGGGGGCGTGGCCTTCGGGAGGCGTGGCCACGCGGGAAGGGACGCAGTGGGCGGGGCTCGGGGCGGGGCCAGGAGGGGGCGGGGCCGGCGGCGCGGGCGGCGGCGGCTTCCAGCGCGTTCGGCGGCGGTGAGTGCGGGCGGGGGGGGGGTGCCCGGTGTGGGGGTGGGGGGGGGGGG
>JAUBNY010000221.1:679829-702356 GCA_032275445.1 Crypturellus soui | reverse complement strand
CCCCCCTTCCCTAGGGACGGGGGGGATCCCGCCCAACCCGGCGCCTCCAGGGATGCGGAGCCCCCCCCGCGGGATGCCCTGCGGGGGGGCACGGGTGGCCCCGTTCCCCACCCACCCAGGGCACGCGGGAGGGAGGGGGCAGCAGCCCCTATGGCGCACTATGGAGTGGAGAGGGGGTCCCTCCTTTCCGCCCCCAGGCCCTCTGCACCCCCGTCTCCAGTGTCCCCGCGCCCCCGCAGGGCCCCTGCCTTACCCATCCCGGCCAGGCTGGTCCTTCCCTGCGGCCTCCTCCGGCCCCCGCCGCTTCCCAGCCTTGGCTCCTCCCGGCCCCCTGCGTGCTGGGTCCAGCTCCTGAGCATCCTCTGGATGAGCATCCCTCCCGTGAGCATCTCCAGGCGAACATCCCTCCCGTGAGCATCCTCTGGGTGAGCATCCCTCCCGTGAGCATCCTCTGGGCGAGCATCCCTCCCGGGAGCATCCTCCTGGAGAGCATCCTCTGGGCGAGCATCCTCTGGGCGAGCATCCCTCCCCGGAGCATCCTCCCGGCACCCAGCTCCAGGCTGGACCAGTCAGCGAGCATCCTCCCAGCAAACATCCTCCCAATCCCAAGCTCCGGGCTGGATCGGAGCATCCTCCCCGGTGCTGAGCTCTGGCTGGACCGGCAAGCACCGAGGTGGCTTAGCCAGCCGGGAGGTGCCAGTCCCCGTGCTCCCGTGTGCCAGCGCAGCCGTGTCACAGCCGTGGCAGCTGCCTCCAGCACCACGATTCCCTCCCAAACCCACCACCCTTCACCCTTGTTTCTCCGCCGACTCGCAGCGTTGCAGCCGCAATTGGCTCTGGGGGCGGCGTTTTGTCAAAAGCTCCGCAAAACCTTCTGGGGACACCCTGGCTTGGGCCAAGTGGGTGCTGGCAGAGCGTTCGTCTGAGCTCATTTGCTGCCATCTGCTCGTTTGCTGGAGGAGGCTCTGCCCGCGGGCCCGCGCGCAGGGCCGCATCGCCCGCGCGCCCACGAGCTCCAGCCTCAGCTTTGGTGCCTGAGTGAACGCGGTGGCGTGGGCCAGGGCGGGGGCTTTGTGACTTTGAGGAGGTGGAACACTGGTGGCTTTGGAGCACCGATGCTCTGGGAGCTGCGGGCACCCGTGTCCTCCAGGACACCACAATGCGCTCCTTCCATCCTGGCATCCCACGACAGTGCCGGTGGGGAAGCAGGACTTGATCTCTGGGTGCTTTCCCAATGGTTTCTCGTTGAGCTGTGAGCAGAGCTGGTCCCTGCGGTCCCCTCTGCGGCTTGCGGGTGCCCAGGTGACTTCCCAGCTTGTGCGCAGGCCCTTCCTGCCTCCTGTGCTGCACCAGGGCTGCACTGAGCGTCCTGCTCCCCCGGCTCCAGCATCTCCCCGGGGCTGGCGTGCCAGGGTGGCACTGATGACAGAGAAGGGGCTTTCGGGTGCTGGATCACCTGGGGCTTGGCAGATTCGGGATTAAACAAGAGCACCAGCTCCATGCAGGGCGTCAGAGGCTGCTCAACCCAAATGGAGACCCTTCTGGAAATGTTTCCGCACTTTTGGGGGTAACAGGGACTGACTTGTACACGAATGTCTGACCACTGCCCTCCAGGTGCCGTTCAGTGACATTCCCCAGCAAGGCAAGAAAGCCACTGGCTGCTTCAGCGAGCCTGGGAGCCTTATTTCACAGTTAATTTCTTGCTAACGCAATGCTGTAGTGTGCCTGAGGCTTCCCAGATAGCTCCCAAAAGCACCTGGGTTGTTTTTGGGCCATTACCTGGCAGGGAAGGGTATTGAACCCCTTGTCTGGCTTTTCTTCCAAGAGTAGCATTAGATGCCATAACAAATCCCTGCTTTACAGCTGCTTTCCGTGACACGAGGGAGGGAGGTGTGGGGAAGCCGTGACCGTGGAGCAGAGAGGAGCTCGGCTGTGGACCCGGCGCCTGCGTCCACGCAGGGCTCCCCAGCCACGTGGCCAGGACTTGTCAGTGCTCAACGGGCTGCGAGCAGATGCCGGGGGGCTTGGAGGTGGGTGCAGGTGCCAGGGAACTCCCACGAGCTGCCGTTTGGGAGACAGGAAGCGAAAATACCCCTCGGACCTGCCGAGGATGCTGCGCACATGGCCACTTCTGGAGCGGTGGCCGCAAGGAGTGACTGAAGGGTCTTCGCTGGCCAAGTGGTGCCGGTAGTGTTGGGTGCGGATCCTACTTGTGCTGCGGTCGAGTGGGAATGTTATCGGTATAGCTTGTGCTGTGGGGTTGAAGCAGGTCTTCATCGGCCTCCATCATCTCTGTGCAAAGCTGTGCTCAGGGTGCAATACTGGAATTGTGGTGATTTCCATCCAACAAGTGAGTTATGGAGGGAACTAGTTCCTCTAACGGAGCTGGTTGTCCGAATCTCTTCCAAAACTGGGGTGAAGTGTCACCAACCAGGAGGGGTCTCTTCCCATGCCCCCAGGTCCTGCCAAAGGACATCCCTGCCTTCCTGAATGTACCGCAGTGTATCTCAAATCAGTGCACTGGAATAGCCCTCTCCAGCACTGTAATCCTGCAGGACTGACAAGGCTCAAATTTGCCTGAAATGCAGATTTTTTTTCAGCTCCCGTTTCTGAATTTCTTCCACACTTCTCTTAGCGAGCATGAGGATGCACCGGCTCTGCGTGGCTGCTTGGAATTGCATCCAAAAAAAACAGCAAGAAATCAAAGCTGGTGGCACAACAGAGCTCTTTTCCCCCCTGAATCCAGCCCGTGGGCACCCATTTCCAGGAGAGGGCACTTCCCGGCTGGAATGCCAGGCCTTTCAGGCCGGGCAGCGGCCATGCCGAGCCCGCGCGCCGTGTGCCGGGGAGGTTGCCGTGCCCTGAGACGCTGGCGGCGCGCGGCCGATGTCCTTAAATAGCAGTTATTGTGCTGGGGAGGGGAGGATGCGCAGCGGGGACGGACGCTCGCGCCGCCTGCGCTCGCTTTTCCAGCCTCCCCGGTGGGAGAGGATCCGTGGGGAGGGAAGGGACCCCCTCCCGTGTCGCTGCCTGGCTCGCTGCGTTTCCGAAGCTCTGTCTCGCCTTCTTTCCGAGTGGGAACGATTGGCCTCCGTAATTACAGATGGTTTTCGCTTCCTCTGCAAGCATCATCCGAGCAGCGGCTAATGCGCGGGGACAGAATAAACGCGCTGCCGCGGGGCCGTGACAGCCTCCCGGTGCCCCAGGGGGGTTTGGCCAGCAAAGAGGCTCCAGCACTAGCCGAGAGGTAAGAGCCGGCCTGGGAACGGGATGGCGAGAGCTTGGGAACGCGCGGCAGCACGGCCGGCACAAGCTCTCCCTGTTGTGGGAGTCTCCTTGGTGCGGTGCGTCCCCAAAAGATGAGCTCCTGCCAGGATCGTTCTTTCCCAGCTTCCAAAAGCAGCAAGAGGGTTTATGGCTTTTCGGGAGCATTAGCACAGGTACCGTCAACTTGAGCTAAAGCTCTTAATCGCGAATGAAAGGGCTTGGTTGTGTTGTGCCATTCTGAATGCAGAATGCCAGGGCCTGCGGAGACGGTGAGGGAGAAGATGGGCTCTTTTGCAAAGTTTACAGCTTCGGTAATCCAGTTAATCTTCTCTGTAATCCAGTGCCTGGCAGCTGTGCTAAGCAGAACTCAGCCTCTTTCTAGCATCCCCCCCCCCCAAAATGATTGTGTAGGAAGCAGTCAGAAAAGGTCCAGAGGTTATTTTTAGCTGTGGCTGGTTTATTCACATGCTGATGAGACAGGAGAGGGAGTTATTCTGGTCCCCGACTGCCCCAAATACAGGCAAGTCCCTTGCAAGCGTGTGATTTTGCGGGGCGAGGTTGCGAGATCCTGCTCTGCTTTTGGAGGCCAAGCACTCCTCTGCCATGGTCGTTCCATGTCCTGCAGGCTCCCTCGATGGGGCTGATCCTGCTTTTCTCGTGGATCTGCAGGGAAATGTTTCCATGGAGCTTCTCCAGCAAGCTGGAGCTGGTTTCTGGCCAGAGCTGGTGGGTGTCAGTGAAGAGGGGAGGGAGCAAGGCAGGAAAATTCCAGGGTGAATCCTGGAAGCGTCTGCTGGATGCAGATTTGCTGTCCTGCAGTGCTGGTAACATCTCCCATCCCAACTGAACACGGTGTTACTGGTGGCCACATCCCCCTGTGCTGCCCCCTTGGCAATGGAGAAGGCCATGGAAGCGATGCCTGAGCATGGATACGTGGCTGGTGCCAAGGGGGACCCTCTGCCCACATCTCCATGTGCCCCGCTGCAGCGGGCAGGTCCAGGATTCCCTGGCATTAGGGCCAAATGAGCCTGGGGACAGAGGGTTGCGGGAGGCTTTGCAGGAGCAGAGGGGAAGCCAAGCTCCTGGCAGGCCCCATGGCAGCACGGAGTGAACCAAGGTGTTGGCCCCTGCTTTGCTGCTTGGAAAACCTCGCTGAGTTAAGGAGCTCTTGAGCAGAAGTCCTGGGGATTCCCCCCTGCCTGGCAACAGTTGCTCTCCTCACTTCTTGCTCCTCTCTGGGATGCAGCAGTGCAGGCAGCTGCTTGCAGGCCTTGGAGGGGCACAGGAGACAGAGCAGGGTCCCTAGAGCCACTGCCAGTGTCCCTTGGGGAGACATGTCCCCATCCCTCCCTGGGGACCTGGTCCCATGCAGAGTTCTCTGGCTTCATTTATTTTATCTCTATTGCACGTTAAAGTGCAAGCAAAGCCAAAGTCGCTTCCTAAGCTGGGGTGAGCTGGATGTTTCCCTGAGCCTCTCCTCCCAAAAGCATGAGAAGCCACCGGGCATCTTCTCCAGCTGATCAGGTGCTGCTTATGAGCAGCCGGGTTAACAGGGCAGACGTGGCCCTTTCCTTCAGCAGCCAAGACCATGACGGTCACCGAGGCCTCCCAGCCTGGTTAAGGGACTGGGACATCTCTCATAGGAGGAAGGAGCTGAGAGCTGGGACTGTTCAACCTGGAGAAGAGAAGGGGGATCTTATCAGTGGGACAAATATGTGAGGGGTGGTGTAAAAAGGATGGAGCCAGACTCTTTTCGGTGGTGGCCAGTGATGGGGCGAGAGGCAACAGGCACAGACTGAAACCCGGGAAGATCCATTTGAACATGAGCAGAAACCTCTTCACTGAGAAGCTGACAGAGCAGTGGATCAGGTTGCCCAGAGAGGTTGTGGAATCTCCCTCCATGGGCATATTCAAAAACCATGAGGACACAATCCTAGGTGGCACACTGTAGGTGACACTGCCTGAGCAGGGGGGTTGGACTGATCTCCAGAGGTCCTGTCCAACCTCAACCATCCTGTGACCGTGTGATTCTGTGATCTGCAGATCCAGAAAGGATTTTACCTGACCAATATCTGTGGACCAATATCCAATAGCTAGTGTTTGATGGAGGGAAAAGACTCCTCTTCCCTCCTTCCCTCGAATCAAAACTTGGGCAATGGTCGCTTGATCATTGTCATCACTTTGGAGCTGCCATATTTAGGAAAGAGCTGGGTTTTTTTTCCACCTGATCTAAGTTAATTTAGTTAAAAGACGTTTGCAGTGACCGTTTTGTGGAGTAGGTGACTAGAGCATCATTGCAGAGCAGGAAAGGCTTTCTGTCTGCATATGCTATATATTTACACACAGATAAAGAAATTCTGTCCCTTAAAATGAAACTAAAATAAGACTCGGCATTCTTGTTTGCTGCATGGCTCCTCATGGGCGCTGGTGTCACTTCCAAATCACACGTTGCCAATAAATCTAATTCTAACTGCCCTGCAGCAAATGGCATCAGCCTGCACTTTGAGATTTCTCCCACACGTACTCCTGCTGCCTAAAAATACCAACGTTTTAATTCTCAAATGGCTTGGCTATTGTACAGCCACCGTTTTTTATTTAAATATTGCCGCATGGCTCAGTATGGGACAGCTGTTAATGCTACAAAGGGTGAAATTCTGCTCTAGAGATCTGCTGTTTAAATAACGCAGCGGCAATGTTCGTCTTCAGGGTAAATGAGCGTTTATTTCTTTTGCTGTCGGTGCTGCAAGGTGTGTTCATCAGGGGCTGTCAGGAGGAAGGTGCTTGATCCCCATTGAGCATGGTGGGAATCAGCGTCCACCAGCCTCAGGAGGGGACACATCCTTGATGTGGCACCTCCACCTCAAGCAAAATACCTCCCAAAGCCCCTCCTGAGCTGCATTTCACCAAAGTGATGGCCCAGACCCTCCGCTGCTGCTGAGAAATGGCCATCGTTGCTGTGCCTGGCATTGCCTACAAGGATGTTCTTGTGTCCGGATGACCACGTGCTTTAGGAGCTCTTGAAAAACACACCGCATCCCTGTTAACCCTCAATATGTGTGTCCCATGGTGTCTAATCCTTTGCAGCAAATATATAATGTACACGTCTGGCTTGAGCCGTGGAGTAACGTGGTCCCTCTGTGGCATGGGTGGCAGGGAAGGGAACTAGTTGTTTTGATTCACTGGCTTTTTTTGTCCATCAGATTTTGGCTTCTTGACCATATTAATTTTCTGGCAGGGCAGGTAGAGCTTGTAGGCTGGTCTGGCAACGAAACCAAAGGCTCCTGTCACAGGCTGGGATCTTGGGGTGAAGTGGCAGACTGGGGAATCGTGAGAAAACTGGCTTTCTGGAATGGAAACTGGGGTTTCAGAGCAGCATCAGATGTGATAGATGTGAAAATAAAAGTTTGGCATAGCTGGGAGGTGCTGAGGTTGGAAAAAAATGATGTTCTGAGTGGAGGTGTTTCTTTAGGAGACTTTGGATTGAAGGTATATGGATTTTTCCCTCTCTGTCACCGTGTGATAAATGTTTATGGTGCTGAGTGAGATCCTTTCTGAGCTGGAAGCACAGCCAGGAATGGTGGTTTAGCTCAGGGCAGACACTGAGAAGAGGGGCTTGGCTGGGAGCACTACATCCTGCTGTAATGTGCTCAGGTCATAGCTACACATGTTGATAATTCCCCTGCTCTTGCAGAATTCCCTAGATTTTGGAGGCTGAGGACTTGAGGATACCAGCTACCATGTCACAAACACCAGCCCTGTGGTTTCCGCCAAGGGAAGGAACCTTCCTTGGTTTCCATGGAGGAAATGGAGCCACTGGAGATGTCGGGGAGGTATCACCACCACCCTGGGAGAGGGGCAGATGTGGTGACCTGTTGGGAGGAACCTCATTTTGTTGAACTTGTCCTCCAAAACCCATGGGGTGTTGCAGAACTTCCTACCAGATGATCAGATAGAGCTTAGGGGACCTGCATTTATGGGTCCCTGGGGCAGCCCGTGTCCCTTTACCCTGGTAGCTGACACCTCTGTGATCCTCATCTACCTTTCCTCATCCCCATTGACTTCTGCTGAGGCTGATCCTCTGGAAGAAGTAGACACGGGTCAAGCAACTGCCAAATGCACTTGGTGGCATCCGAAGCTTTCACACACCGGAGCTGCAAGGCCTTGCTGGCACAGGGTGGATGCTAAAAACATGAGCAGAGCAGACTGGCCATGGCAGAGCTGTTTTGGGCTGGTGATGAAGGAAGGATGCTGCAAATGAGAAGGTGTTGACGTTGCTGTGATGGCCGCACTGTCTTCCTAGCACTTCCAAAGATGATGGTTTGGACGAGAACAATTTCGGCCTCCTCTCGGCTTGCTGCCTGCCCCAGCCTTGCTGGGGAGACGCACGGGAGCTTTAGGGAGGTGATAGCTGCAGATGCAGCTCGCGACCGGGCTGGGGAAGTGCTGGAGAGAGATGCTAAAAGGGAGGCTGCGACAGCGAATCTGGGCTGCTCCTGCAAAACTCCCCACGCGGCTGCTTGTGGGATGCTGGAGGTGCTGCGGAGGGCTGGCCCGTCCCCGTGCTCATGGAGGAAGAGGAGTTGGTGCCACTGCTGGAAGAGGGAGAGCGGAATGACCTCAGCGCAGTCTCCTGGACGGGGATGAGGCTTCAGTCTGATGTGGGAGCCAGAGCGCCCGCAATGCTGCGGGATTGACACTGCCCGTGCGATCCTCTCCCAGACCAACATCGTGGCAGCCACAGAAAGCCAGGGACAAGTGAGGCTGTGCCCCCAGCTGGCCTTGTATGTGGATGCTCTGGCCCTTCTGAAGGTGGGACAGTCCCTGGGAGGGACGCGGGTGTCCCCTCGTGGTGCGGCGCTCACAGAGACACCGTAGGGGTGGCCTGGTTGGCTTTTCAGCTCCTCGTCCTGCAGATGGGTGAGCACCCCGAGGACGCAACGGAGCAGCCGCGCTCTTCTTTCCAAGCACACGGAGCAGGGACCTCGCAAAGTGTCACAGAGGCTGCGTGGCCCACAGGTGGCAGGAGAGCAGGACTCCAGCCTGCTCCGCATCTAAAGGATGCACCGAAATGCAGTTTAACTGCAGCTCCTATGGGACCCACTGCTCCGTGACGGGGTGAGATGGGCCCTCTGGGTCCTACTCTCCCCCTGGCCACACAGTGGAGCTGGTCCTGCCCTCTCCACCAGCACAGCCTTGCGGCATCCTGAATTTTGGAGGGGTTTCTCACTGGTTCCCCCTCTAGAAGTCAACCAGGTGGCTTTCAAGAGTGAGCAAACTACTCTCAGATGTTTGCTCCCTGTCCCACTTGTCCTCCCGCTGCTTGGCTTTCCCTATCATATCGCTGTTCTCATCATTCCTTCCTTCCCTCTATGTGAGGGTTTTTTAATAAAGTGACATTTCAGGCATTTTTTAGTCATGTCCTATCTTCTGCTCCAATTTTATTGCTGTTCTTCCTAGCTAGGAAGCCTTTCTTTGTCCTCAGCCAGGTGGAGGCATCTGTTATTGCTGCCGTTATCATCTTCTAGGAGGCTTCATTGGGCTAACGAGCATCCTTCTCCCTTCCCTTTTGTGTCTCTCCCATTCACATCTTTCTAGCCTGATTTCTTAAGGAAATGAAGCTGGCGGGGTTGCCTTGTCACAGCCTGTTCTCTCCCCTCGCGACATCTCAGATGTGCCGGCCTCTCCTAGCAAATCTGGCAGGGCAGAGAGCTCAGGGTGCTCCGTGGCCCCTGGACCTGTGGACAGTGGTATCTGGCGGGGAGGAGAGATGCAGGTGACGCAAGGGGACCGCGGTGATGCAGTGGGCAGGGGTTCGCTGCCCAGAGATGTGGCTGCAACACGCTAGGAGCTCTGTCCCCAGCCCGTTAGCTGGGGTGATAGGCTGTGCGACCCGGCTACTTTTGCTCTCTGGTTGTTTTCCTTGTGTGTTTGGTGCTTAGAAAGGGAACTGGAGGAGGAAGGTTGCTCTAGCCAACCGAACAGCACTTTAATCTGGGTTTCAAGAGGTCTAGGTTGTGTTTTTAGCTGGAGACTCGTGCGTAGCTGTGCTCAAGGGTTTCTTCCTGCAGAAACTACAGCCAGTTTAAGCTAATGTGTGAGTGTGAACTGCAGTGTGGAGGAGCCAGCAGAGATCTTCTGCTGCTGCTCCTGCTACCATTGCAGCAGGGAGAGGCAGTAATGCTGTTGCACACAAAAAGCCACTTTTCTGGTTGTAACGTGGGAATTGTAGAACTTCCAATGAAGGAAATCCTCAGGGAGTCCTTGCTCGGGGTGGCTGCTTCTGCAGTACGTGACAGGGGGACACCAGATGCAGTCGGTAGCTCAAGTGCATCAGTGGGAAAAGACCAAAGAGCTTCTGCTTCATAGCAGAACCCTGTCGTAGTGGCTGGCATCTCTGGGAGCCCATGGCAGCCTGCAACACCAGCGTTTGCCCCGCTTTAAGGTGAGAGTAAAACTTCTCATGACATGAGAGCTCATTTCCCAGATCTTTAGACCCAGACAACTCATCTGTGTTGTGTCCTTTCCCTAACGAGGTGCTGCAGATTAACCCATGTTGCTGCACTGTAAAAGGCAGCTTGTGCCCAGCGTTTCTGAGGATGAGAAGCCAATGAGAACGTCCTCTTTAGTGGCCTGCTTTGGGGAGAGGGTTTGTGCCAGCCCTTCTGTAGCCCCTCGATGTGGAGATGCTCGACCAAGGTCCAAGAGGGCCCTTGCAGTGAGGAAGCAACTTGTCTGCTTGGCATTTTAGCTGGGGATTTGGCTTTTCCATGGATGAGTTAGTGCTTGTTGACATCCAGTCATGTTGCAGAGATGCTTTCTGAAGGTCTCAGCTTCGCATGCATGTCCAGCATTTGTTTGAGTAGCTGATAACTGTCTTCAACCCTCTTCCTTAGGGGCAGGAGTGTTATCAGACCTCAGCATGGCCCCTGCCTCGTCCCATTCGCAGAACAGATCTCCTTGCTCTCAGGAGCTGGGTCTTGTTCCCCCGCATGGTCCCACCAGGTGCCTGCTTTCCCCTGTACCTCATGGTCCCTTCCAACATGGGGAACTTGCTGGGAGGTGCTGCGGCTGCCAGGACCTCATGGGTGCTTGTGGCCTAGCAGTGAGCAGGGTCCTCACCAGCTCCCCATGGGCTGTCTTCTCCTAGGGGATCCCAAAACATGCAGTCTCTTTAGGGGGAGGATGCGAAGCAGTCGTTCTGGGTCGTGGTGCTTTATTCTCCTCACGCCTGAACTCTACTTGTGGCCTACCAGGTGCCAAGGCTTGATGATGGGAGGACATGACCAGCTCAGATGCCACCAAGTCCTTGCACAAAGCAAAGATGCGTGGGGTACGTTTTGGAGCTCGGCTTCTTATCCACGTGAGATGTGGCTAAAGGAAGGAGAAGGGTTTGGCAGCTGTCCCTGGGAGAAAGAAGAGAGAGAGGAAGCCGTACGCATCAAGGATTTTAACATCTCCACGTGTCCTCGGACTGATTACTGAGATTACCAAATCCGGCAGGCCAGGTTCACCCTGGAAAGAGAAAACATGGATGATGTTGAAGGCTAGGGTTGGGTTCCTGTTTTGGCTCCTTCTGCTGTTCTGTGTGCAGCTCCCGGTGCTCTGTGTTGGTCAAAAATGTGTTGCTTTAGCTCCTGCACATCCACACAGCCCTGCTCAGGAGCTGGGTGTTTGCATGGGTTCTCCTTCCAGGAAGGATTTTCAGACCTTTCCTTTTTTTGGTGGTGGTGAGATGGGTTCCGTAAGTGAGGAGATCCCAGCTGAATAGTCCATTGAGGAAACCGCTAATTTGAAGACATGTCTGTAATAATTAAATCATTATCTGGAGGGAAATAGGGAACAGATACTCAGAATAGGGCTAATTAAAATCCAAACCCAGGATGACTTAAGCTCCAGGTCAGAGCAGAGCGGGCTCTGCTGGGGATGGCTTCATGTGTAATTGCTTTTCACAACATTAGTCCCACTAGAAAACCTGTCTCTCCCTATTACGAGACCAAGACTGACTCAGAAACTCTCCTGTTTTATCCTGTCCCACGTTTCCCAGACCAGATTCAATCTGAGGATGGCCACACACTGCGTATGGCTCTCAGCACCAGTTTGGCTCTGAGAACTCAGGAGCTGAATTCCTCTGTATCTGTTGAAGATTTGGTCCTTCCAGCTCTCAGGCTTGGCTAGTGCTTCTTGGAAATCCAGTGAGATGAAGGAGCAGGGCAGGTTAGTATTGACGTCGGCTCCCTGTACAGGAGGATTTCTGCCTTGGACCTACTAAGGTGCCATGGGGACCTGGTGCTTTGGAGGAACACGGATCAGGCTACAGACGAAGAAGAGTCTTGTGCTTTGGGGTCACTCTCCATCCAGGCTAGGAACCTGGGAGAGGTTTTAATGTTGTGCGTTGCCTGCAAGGAGACGATGCAGTGCTGGATATAGACCCGGCCTTTGAGTTATCCTTGTGTATCTGCTCCGAGCACGACCAAAGAGATGAAAATAGCTCTGCTGAGCTGAGATGTGGTGGGCAGCAGATGTGATTGTGACACTGAAGGGGAAGAAAAGAGTCCTGCAACAGCACTCCATGGTATTGCATGGACATAGTGATGGAATATCTGCAGGGTGAGCGATAATGTGCATGCCAAGGGGTGCTGTGAATGCACTGAGTTTAGGCAAGCCTGATGTCCTCCATCTCCTGCAGCAGGACCAGACCTTTTGCAAAGGACAGCGCTTAAAAATACTATTTTCAGAGGCTGGTCAAGGACATGCTGGGTCTGGGGTTATTTCGGTGCTTTTGAGCTCCGTGCACCGGATGGCTGTGCATGCCAGAGAGGTGTTAGTGCTCTGGCTGCATCGTCTGAAGATCCTACATGAATGTTAATGAGGCAAAACACAGCAGCAAGTGTCGCTTCGAACAAGCTGGCCTAGAATCACTGTGTTATGGCAGAAAAGGGCTGCAAACGTCAAACCGGGTCACTTCCTAAATTGCTTAAGTGGAATCAGCGTGTTTGCCCAGGGCAGCGAAGGTCGGGGAGCTCTGTCTATCAGACGTGCTTGTGCCGAGAGTTGTTTGCAAAAAGCCTCTGCATCGGCGCGGCAGGTAGAGCCCGTCTCAGGTGGGCTGGCGTCTGCTCGGAGCATCCAAGCTGGGGAAGGTCAGGGGAGGACGTGGTGCCAGAGGCTGGGCAGGGAGCCACTTCTGCTTGGATGAGCATCCCACCAGCCCCTGCCACACAGTTTGGTTTTTTTTTTTTTTTTTTTTTCCCTGCTTTGCCCTGCAGAGACTGCAGGATTGCAGGAGCACAGCGGCTGGAGCTGCGGCAGTGACAGGGTGGCTCTTGGGGACGTGCCGCTACGGGCTGCACCATCTCCAGGCCAAAGCTGGGGGAGTTGGGCTGGGGCGCGTGGGCCTGGCCACCACAGCGACAGGGGACTAAATTCATCTGCAGAACCTTTAAGGACTTGGCTTGGCTGCCGTTTGTAGGTCGTCTGGAGAGGGACGGAGGGGACCTGTGTGGTCCTTGCAGGGCTCCTGATGCTGTTCTCTACCCCGGCATCCTGGCCAGATGCTGGTGTAGGCAGGGGGATTGGCAGTGTGTCCTCCAAGGAAGTGATCCCCATGACGTTCCTGCCTCCTATTTGGTATCTATTACTTTCCCTCCACATCTATCCATCCTCTCCTCTCTGCTCAAACCCTTCTAAACCTGCGTGGCTCCTCAGGAGCTTGCATATGCTGCTTGCGTTCAATAGGGAGGATGCATGATGTCCTCTCGGGCAGCAGATGTGTTGCTGCATGTTGGGTTCATCCTCTGCCCCTCATTCCTCCTTAATTTCTCTAAAAGCCAAATGAGCTGCAAACGCACCTTTTCCCTTTCCTAGGGGTGTCCCACACCCACCAGGTCAAATCCTGCTCTCATCTGATCCCAGCCAGGCTGGTTCACTGGGTTCTCCCTGCTGAGAGTGCTTGGCCGTGCAGTTACTTCCCACCTACCTCCTTCCAGCAGCCTCAGTGCCCTGGGAAATGGGCTAAATCCAACTAGGGTGGTCCCCCTCCAGAGGGGGACATCTGCCATGCAATTGTCCCTAGCATGTCCTGGAGGTCCTTGAAGTGCTTGGGGGCGATTGCAGAGCGCTCCGTGGAGGAGCCCTGTGCCCATGGGCAATGTCCTTTGGGGATGATCAATGGAAGCATGGGATGGGCTGGAGGTGATGGGGCCACCACCCTTGTGGCCTCCTGGGCACAGCAGGGGGGACACTCGCCAGTGACCACGGACACGGGAAGCCCAGCGGGGTTGAGCACTCGCGTTTCTGGAGCGCTCGGCTGCAGGGCTGCAGGGGTCCTGCTGCCGCCAGCAAGGTCGCAGAGCTCGCTGTGTTCGTGTAGCTCCACGGAGATGACATTTGAGGAGGGAGCAAGTTGGAAATCGAGCTGAACTAATGCCCGGTGCTGCCTTTGGTGACGATAAAACCTCCGATGAGAGATCTGCTGGCCTAGAGAAGAGATGCCATCTTGGTGCAAACCATGTCGTTCCTCACCTTTTTCTGGAACAATTTATGTTAGCTCCAGCCCTCCAAAGCTTATGTGGCTTCTTTCACGTCCCCAAAACAGGGGAACGGTGCAGGCTGCTGCAGTTCCCCACCACGGCTGCACTGCTGCGTCACGCTTTAGGTGTGCTGGCCCCGGTTCCCCTGGTTCTTCTGCTGCTCCTGCACGCAGATGGCTTCATGTTGTCTTTCCTCGGGTTTGGAGCAAGCTGATTGTCGTTTCCAGTTCTCTGAGCTCTGCACAGAGGAGGGCAGCACCTCAGAAGATGTGGATGATGCTCCACTAATGCAACATAAACCCTTCCCAGTGGCCAGCACACGCTTTCTGCATGGCTGGGCTGGTGGAAGCATCTTCTGAGCTCTCAGGATAAGTGTTGCCTTGGTGCAAGTGGATCCCAAGAAGGGCGAGAGCTGCTCTGCTGCCTTCCTTTGTGGCAGTCCTGGGCCACGATGCCCACAAGGTGACAGCAGGGCTGCTCTGCACGGAGGCAATGCCGAGAAGGAAAAGCCAAGGTCCAGAAGAGACCTGCTCAGGACTTGAAATTTCAGTTGCTGAAGGGAACTGGACTTTGCCAGCAAGGAGGAGCAAGCTCCAGCTGGAACTTCTCCCATGGCGGGGTATTTTAGGTGCTTCTTGTGGATTCTCTGATGCCTAGTAGCGGGGTTGAGCTGATCCTGCAGTTCTTTCAAAGACAAACCATTGGATTTCCCTCCTCTGCCTGATTCTCAGAGCTTAGAGGAGCCCCACAGCTCAGAGGTCTCCACCTCGCTGTCTCGGGGCGAGAGGAGCAGAGTCCTCTGCCTCGAGGGATCCTGGAGGACATGCAGGGGCAGACACAGCCCAGCAGCCTCACTGCCCAAAAGAAGCAAGACTTAGGAGCAGAGGGAGCGAGAGCTGCAGGTGAAGCCTTCCCGCAGCTCTGCCCCACCGGCTGCCCCACTCCGTGGGTGCTGTTTTTGCCCCTCGCCGCAGCGCCCGGTGGCTGCGTTTGCGTAACCAACACGAGGGCCGAGGCCGCCAACTTGCTCGGTGCGGGCGAGACAGAGGCAGCCGCTCCAGTGCCTGCGCTTGCCCCCGGCCGCCTTTTAAATGTCGCTGTCCTCAGATGTCCCCGTGCAGCTGCCTCTGCCTGTGTCGCTTGCTGCAGAGCGCAGGGATGAGCCGCGGGGCGCTGGCGCTCCGCGGGCCGGGCCCTCCCCAACGAGTTGTCGCGCTGGCACCATCAGGCGGGCGCAAGAGCAGGAGCAGGAGCAAGAGCAGGAGCAGGAGCAGGTTATTCCAGAATGAGGCCATGCTGCGGTTCCCGTCTCTTTCTTCCTCTGCCCGCTCCACACTGGGGCTGCTCCTGCCCTCTGGCTCCTCCACCAGCTTCCTCCTCCCCATCCAAACCAGGCAGGGAGATGGCCAAGAGCAGCATGGCTTGGCCAGGGAGGGTTGTGCTTATTCCTTGGCATTGCTGGGAGGGGAAGAACAAGCTTTGGCCATGCAGGGATTTCACCCCAGAGTCCTGCCGTGCCCTACCAGGAGCTGAGCCAAGGCAGCTCTGCCGTCCCATCCCTCCCAGCTGTGTTGGCACACGCGGCTCGGAAAGGCTGGGAATACAGGGAGACGTCTCGTTTTCTTCCGCGGATGCTGCAGAGCCGGCACGATCCTGGCGCCGGCTCCATCCCGATCGCGCGGAGTGCGGCGCGCTCCCCGCCGAGGAGTCCCTGCAGCTGGGCGTAAGCTGTTTAGTATTAGCTCTGCCATCAGCGAAGGGATTAAGTGACTCGCTAAAGCAAAACGGGGAGGGGAGTGATGTCAGCCCGTGCTTAGCATCAGGAAGGGAAAGTGGAAAGAGTGAGTGCAAAAATGCAAAGCTCCTGCAGCGCTTGAATGTCCCAAACTGTCTAAGCTGCCTCTGCTTGGGGTCATCCAATGCCCAACCCAAGGTCTCAGTGTCTTTCATGAGTAGGAAGGGCTAAAACCTTCCACCTGGTGTAGAAAAGTGATGTGCGGGTGTATCTGGGGATAGCGCTTGGATTGCGGGCAGCAGTTTGGGAGGCTCCAGAGAGGGTATTTCCATTGCAGGGACATGTTCCCGGGCCTGCTGGCAGTCTAGGCTGCAGCGAGCCACTGTAGGCCCGTCCCCGTGCTGGTCTAGCTCTCGAAATTACCCATCCGGACACTTTCCCATTCCCACTCTGAATCTGCGGTCTGGTGAAGGCAGAAGAATAATGGCAAAATGCTTAAAAGCTGCCTGAGCAGAGCAGGCAGGCTGGGCACTGCTGCAAGCGCTGGAGAAGTCATTTAGATTTCCCTCTCCCAAGCGTGTGCAGAGAACAGCCCCATTTCATAACGCGAAATGGCCAGGGCAAACGGTGGTAACGGTTACTGCTGGGGCTCCCTGCGCCAAGGTCTGCTCCCAGGGTGCAGGTGATGGTCCTTGAGATGCCAGCGAGGTGCGTGGTGCAGCAAAGCCCCATGTCCCGGGGAGATGATGGGAATGGGCATTGCGAGGAGCGTGGGCTTTGCCAGGGCCTTCCTTACAGTCTGCCACCTCCCGGGTCCCCAGGAGCTGCGGGCACAAGGTTCCCTGTGCAGCCAGAGCAACCTGCTTTGAGGTGGGTGAAGGATGGGTGAGGAAGCATCTCTGCATCTTCTCCTCACAGCTTGAGCAGGTCCGTGGCGTGCATCTCATCAGCCCCACTTTGTGCCGATGACTCTCCCCTCGTCGCTGAATAAATTAGCAAATGCATGTGCTCCTGCTGCGTGACTAAAGCAGGGCACTTCCAGGCGCTGCTTCTCCTCGTCGTGTTGCTTTCAGGAGAGCGGTAGCCAGTGCGTTTCTTTCTGTTGCTCATCTAAGTTGACCTCAAGCCAAAGGAGAAGCTGACTTTGTCCTGACAGAGCAAAGGGCTGAGGTTTTGGTTGCAAAGGGATGAGGTTTTGGTTGTAAAGCTATAGGGAAAAAAAAGAGCATAGAACAGCTGTGTGCATGCAGGGAGTCAAGGACGGCAAATAGAACAAGCTGGCTTGTTTGAAAAGGAAATGAGTGGATCCAGCATCTCAGCCTGTGGTTTTCTGCATTGGGTGAGCACCCTGCAATCATCTCGGTAGGTGGATGTGACTGCAGACCACATTCCAGAAGAGGGTTTTATGTTTGCCGTCATCATCAAGCAAGTCTGTTCTCCCCGCTTCCAGATAGGGTCTGTCTTGTGGTTTCACAAGCCCTCGCCCTCTCTATAAATCATTATTTTTGGCAGTCCCGTCAGTAGAGTGATGCTGCCAGCTTTCTGTGACTGTAGCGTTTGGTGCTGGTGGTTCTTGGCATTTCTAGTGGTCCTGAGTAACCCCTTCAGCCTGCAGACTGCTGACCAGCTCTATAACAGGGTGAAATCCAGCTCTAGGGTGTATTACGGCAGCTATAACCCCTTGTTTTGCGAACATGCTTGCTGGGCTTCCATGGGAGCTCTTGGCCGTATTGGGATCTTGATGGATTTAGCAATAACTTTAGACTTGTCATTCTCTCCCTCCCATTGGGTTTTGCTGGAGGCCCGGAGATCAGATTTGAAGGTGAGTCTGGGCAAGCTGAGTCTCCTGGCTAGGGTGGGATCCCACTGTCCATGGGGCCATCTGATTTGGAGCCCTTCCAGTTCTCTTTCTTATCTATCATCCTACCCCAAAGTGCAAAGGCAGGTGGTTTACGTGGTAACACGTCTTCAGCCTGGCATTCCCTCCCCGTACCCAGCTCCTGCGAGCAGTAAACAGAGCTTGCATCTTTCTCTGGGGTCAACTTAGGACACTTAATGCCTTTTATGTTCCAAAATGTGGAAACTGAGTCAGGAATCATAACGTGGCTGATATAACGCTGTCCACTGGGTTATGCTTTGGATGTAGTTCCAAAGCCCTCCCAGGAGTATTCACCTCTGTCTGCGCTCTGCACCCCACGTCTGCGCCCAGGGACCCGGTGGAGATTTGGCTGAGGGTCTGAGGAGCTTTTCTTTGCCGAACAATTGCATTTCTGCACAATGGCAAGGAGCAGGTGGCTTTCTGAAAATACCCATTGGAAGTTGTGTGTAATACCTCCTCTCCCACGGGGAACTATAAATATCGGTGGAATACTAACACTTCTCCCTGCAAAGAAACAGCCAGATCTGGACATATTTTTTTCCTCCTTGTTTCTTGCTCTGCTTTGCTAAATGGCTTAGGGCGTTCAAAGGCTGAGGCTGGGAACCTCTTTTTGCACGCCCTGTGCAATGGGGAGGTGAGGTTTACCCTGGGCAAAGCATCCCATGTCCACTGGCTCTACCGTGATGTGTCTGCTGAGGTCTAGATGGGTGAAGATGGGCACCAAGACCTGAAAGGGGAGGAAACATGACTAATTTTCCTAAGCGCTCAGATCGCATCAGCCCATCTTCATGCCAGTGTTTCTTTCCCTGTGAATCCATCTCCCTCTGGGAAGTAGATCCAATCCTTCATTACCTTTATTATTAAAAATTGGCAGCTTATTTCTAGCCAGAATGCCCCATTTCCCTTATTGTCCCTGGGTGTCCTGGCCACAGGCTGCCCCTGGCATGGGACGGGGACCATCTGCTCGGTACCTGCAGTGAGCAGGGCTGCAGCAACGAGCACGGATCCACCAGCACCATATGGGCCTTGTGGTATATTGGATCTTCCTTGTCTTTCTCAGGGAACGAGAGGCCATGGTGCACAGGGAGGCCTCGAAGGACCGAGGGAGAGATGCTGGGATGGGGCTGCAGCTGCTGTTTGCTTCTTTTATTGCAATGCGGATTTTTTTTTTTCCCGAAGATCCGCTGGGATGGACAAGTCAAGTACAACTTTTAAGTGGTGCCCATGTAACCTGTGAAATGTATAGAAAGGGGGCCCTGTGCAAGCACAGAAAGGGAGGAAGGAAAGGGATGGTGAAGAGGGGCCATTAAGTTCTGTTGGACAAGGGAGATGTGTCCAGCTCAACTGGCAGTCGTTCAGCTCGATGACCCCCAGCTGGACGTCTGCCACCAGCGTGGCTCAACCAGCGGCTCTCTGCAGTGGCACAGCAGAAGCCTTTGGGGTTTAAACCCCAGCTCATGGCCAGCACAAGACTCTCATCTCCAAGCCTCGCCAAGGATGAAGATTTCAATTTCCGGACTTTGTACTTAAAATTATGGTTTCTGCCCATTTGCCACCCTTTTGTTAGTCTCCAGCCTGCCTATTCACCCACTGGTGAGGCACCTTGAAGGCCACCTCATCCAATGTCCCTGCCATGATGGGGACCGGTGACAAAGGAGCTGCAACCAGTGGGAACCACCAGTGTCTACCACATCGCCAACCCAGGGTCAGCTGGTAGGTGGACTCCACAGCAGAGATGTTGATGGAGATGTTCCCCTTCTGCAAGACACAACCCATCCCCGTGACTTAGTGATTTGGAATGGACCTTCTTGAGGACCAACTTGGGAGACTGGTGGTTTCTGAAACAGTATCCAGCTTCAACGAGAGCAACTAGCCAGGATGTGATGGTGTCTGTGGCAACAGCGATGGATTTGCGCTTGCCAGAACTGTCAGGACTGGACCCCTTTGCACCCTCTCCATAGAATGACACTTCACATCACAAGGCAAAGCCAAACAAAGTTAAGTGCTGCAAGGAAGAACCTACAGCAAAAGGGGATCACTGTCCTTCTTTCTCCCAAGCCTGGTCAGGAAAGGGTCAGCATAGTCAGGATCCTCATGTGCTCTTTTGAGACCAGGTTGGGCAGCTGAGGAGGATTTTCTGCCGACGGAAAAAGATTAAACTGACATTTTTATGGGATGATCAATCCCCGCGGGCTCGCTGCCTCCGAGGTGTGCGTTAAACCGTCTTTGCCAGCTGCCCGCTGGGGTGATGGTCTTGCTGACGGACCCATAGAGGGTTTTTTTTTTTCCCTTGTCAGGGCTGAGACAAGAGGGAAGCTTTTTGGAGAAAACACAGGAATCTCTCTCTGCTTCCATGCATGGAGTCTATGGTTTTGTCCATGGACAGATGCTACGAGTGCCTCTCATCCTGGTGTAAAAGGGGTGCCAGCCAAATTGGGGTGCTCTCTAGGTCCTCTGTGTGTGCCAGGATGGGTGCCATGTCCTGCACAGTGGGACAAACATCCTGCCAGTGGTTTGGCTCCCTACAGAGACATGCCAAGCAAATACCAGCCTGGGGGGGTAAATATGTATATATATTTTTTCCCATCAGCTGCTCTGTGTCTGGCCACCGTCACTGCAAACCAGCCTCTCCAAGTGGGTGGTGTGTGGCTACATCATTTTGCTGTGCCAAATGGTGGCAAAAGCAACATTTGGGGAGGGTTATGAAGGAATCGGCTTCCAGCAGTCTGCGCCTGGCAGTCCCGCAGGACTAAAAATACCCAGCAAAGGGCTGGAGCTGCGCAGTGGCTCTTTTCTCTGCTCACCAGCTGGCTCCTCGCATCCTCACTCCTCCAGCCAACGATTATCCCATCACTTAAGGCCCTCAAACGCAGACAGTAGCATTTACAGAGCTTTACAGGATGCGCTTGTAAAGGCTGAAATTCACAGTCCCTGTTTTGCTGCTTGCTCGAACCCCTCTGGCATCCAGCACATTTAGGCTGCTTGAGGCTGCTTTAGGTCTGGTCCTGTTGCTGCTGAAGCTGTTTGCAAAGTTTGCCGTGCATTTGGATTTTTGATGATTAAAAGTGACCAGCTGGGCATGCAAACCCACCACAGGGGAAAAGGTGGGTGAAAATAGATGGGATTTTATTGGTTTGGGAGAGTGGACACCATCCAAAGGTTTGGCATTGGGGTGGTACAGAAGTGTGGGAGATGATTGCTTCTCCTGATCAAGGTCATCACAAGGGAGTTGTTAGACTTGAACTTCTCGTGTGTGAGCTGCTTCTGGCTCCAAAGGCCTCCAAGATATCAGATACCAAATATGATCTGGCCCTGGCATCCCCCCTGCCCATGCCAATACCTCTCCGCCTTGGCACAACTCACAGGGATGCCATCGGGCATGAGCTTTGGAGTGTCAATAGTGCTCTCAGAGGCCCTGAAATCCCAGGGCTGGCAGGTTACCCTGTCTCATCCCGGTTTGTAGCGCTTCTCCCGCTGCAGTAGTTGTAGCACCTCTCCAGGAGGCCTTATATACCTCCGTATCACCGATGACCGGTGGCCCAGTGTGCCAGGGGAGAATGTGGCATGAAGACATCCCCCAAATCTGGGTGTGGAGGAGCTTTGGACCCTTAGAAGACAAGCGTTGCCTGTCCTGTGGGATAGTTTTGTGCAGTGCAAGTTGCAATGATGCAAAAATGCAGTAAGCTCACCCATACCCCCTGCAACTGCACATTTTTGACCGTGGTGGAAGAGAGAATTAAAACAGCCCTTGGACGATGCTTGGGGATGGAGCTGTGGGGTATATCCTCCTGCACTGTGTGGGTGCAGCCCTTGGATTGTCTCCATGGTAATCTTGGGAATCGCCCATGGGGAACCACCACGGCCCATGTCTGCAGTGTCCTGGTGCTACCCTTGTGCTGCTGCCACACAGAGGCAGTTTCACCTTTGCGGCTGGGATAAATTCCCCTCCCAACATCGCTCACATCAGATTTATGGCTCGGTCGTTCCCTGCAGCATTTCTTCTCCCTGAGCACCTGTGAATATTTGCCTGTTGGGCTCTTCCCTCTAGTCCTTGATGGATATCTCTTAATTCACCCACTAAATCATTCACTTCCCCCCTGGCAACATGGGACATGGTCGCAAGGCTGGTTTTGACGTTCACGTCACGTTGCATTTGGAGCTTTCCTGCTTTCCTGCATTCCTGCTTCTCTGTGGTATAAACATCTCGTGCTCCTTTGCAGAACCAGAGGTGCAGTAGCCAGATGTGGCATAAAAGCAACCTGGTTTGGGTTTTGCCCCCAAATTAGAAGGGTTTTACCCTGTAGTTGGATGCAGACCCTTGCATGAGTGCACTATGCCCTCGGCTCCTCCAGCTTCCTTTCCGCAAGGATGCTGCGGGATGGGACACCACAGTTATCCTGGACACCTGTGTCCTAATGGCTAGAGAGGGGAGTGAACAAGCCTCGAAGACTCGGGACAGCGTTATGTGCCTGCTCCAGCTTTTATCCCACTGGAGGAATATGACTTAAATACGTAAAAGGGAAGGATGTGGGACAGCCAGCAGCGCAACACAGTGCCCTGTCTCGTGTCCCCAGCCCGTGCGAGCTCTCTTTGAGCGTAACCCGCAGTGCACGGGGTGGACATCAAGGGACTAGTGCTATTGCCAGAGCTGCTTTATTTTTAGAGGGTTTTTTGTGTGTGTCCGACTTCTCAGCACCGGAGGAGGCAATGTTATCCCAAGAACTTTGCACTCAGCCACAGCAGGTCTTGTGCATGGAGCCTTTGAACGGGGAGAAGGGCCCTTGTGCAACTGTCCTCTTGGCCACAGAGGCAGAAAGGACAGGCATTTATTGCAGCTCCGAGGTCTAGGAAAGGCTGGTGAGGCTTTACTGTATAATTATAGAATCACAAAGTCCTTAAGGTTGGAAGGGACCTCTAGAGATCATCTAGTCCAACCCCCCTGCCACGCAGGGTCACCCAGAGCACGTGGCACAGGGCTGCATTCAAGCAGGTTTGAAGATCTCCAGAGAAGAAAACTCCACAACCTCTCTTGACAGCCTATTCCAGTGCTCTGTCACCCTCACTGACAAGGAATTTTTCCTTAAGTTCCCATGGAACTTCTGGTGCTTCAGTTTGTG
>JAUBNY010000221.1:625941-636995 GCA_032275445.1 Crypturellus soui | reverse complement strand
AGCGCATTCAAAGCACTCAGAAAATTAAGTGCATGGGTTAAAAATTGCAAAACCAGCCAGGAGGACTGGAAAAGCTGTTCAGTGACCATATTCCGAGCCCTGAGGCTGCGGATGAGGGTAACCCCCGTCCTCTGCAGTGTCCCCCAGGGCTCCGGCGGGAACAAGGAGGCCTTTTCCTTGCCGAGAGGGATGCACAAGGCATCGCCAGCCTTTCCCCGGGCTGCCGCAGCCGTGCGGCGCTGCCGACGGGAGAGGGCACCAGAATTCCAAGGATCGGCACGTCGAGTCCGGCCCTTGGGGCTGCACGCGTCGCTCCAAGCTCCGACTCCTTGGAACACCTTTTCCTCTTGCGATAAACACTGCCAAATCCTTGTTTAGTCGCCAGGGATGCAGACACAACCATTTGGGAGACGGGGAATTGCCCATATGGCGACCTGGAAATCCTCTGGATGAACCCCTGCGGACTCTGGCACCAGTTTCTGCCTGGGATGAGCCTGACTATTCATTTCCTACCCCCCAAGGATCAAATCTGGAGGTTTGTTTTTTCCCCTCAGTGTAATGACCCCAGCAGGTTCTTTTCCTGCAGAAGAGCTGAAAATAGCTCCCAGGGTTTGGCTTCCTGCCCTCCCTCCCAGGCCCCGGCTCTCCTTTAGGGCCAAAACATCCCAATCCAGGGAGGGGAGGCTAGGGGGAAGCGAGGGGACTTCCCGGAAACCCTTTCCTTGGCCTTTTTGTTGTCGGTTGGAAGAGAGACGGTCCCAGGGAAGGAATTTTTGACCTCAGCTTTACCCACCTCTCTTGCCCCTGATCCTCTCCAACAGAATCTCTCATTTTTCACCCCTTCAGGAGGGACAGGAATTCACCTGGAGCCTCCGTGTCACCCGTATTTTCCTTCTAGGACCCTCACTGATGTCACCTGCAGGAGATGTGTGTCCAGCACCGAGTCCAGACACCACTGACCACCCCCAAGGACTTTCTCAGGACAGCGCTTATCCCGGCACAACCCCTCATCCTTACGGACTAATGACCTGGCGCTAATTGTCTGGGTGCTGTTTCCCTCCCTGGGAATGTCCCTGACTGTCCAAAGGGCCTTTGGATGTGGACAGCAGAGTTGAAAATTTCTTTAGAGAGTCCAAATGCCCTGGGACTGGGAGCTCCCATCGCCCTCGGCATGGGACAAGACTGGGAAGGGACCAAGGGACACAACTGGGGCAGTCTGAGCTTCCCACTGCTTATTCGGTGGCTGTGCTGGATCCCAGCCCCTCTTTAAAGCCATGGGATGAGCAGAAGGGCAGTATTAGAGCTCTCTGCTATGATATTTTGGGAAAAAAAATGTGTGAGATGCTTGGGCTTGAACCTTTTTACTCCTTGCAGGAAAATATGAGGGATCATGGGGAGTGGGGAGCTTCCTCGCTCTGTCCCATCCCCACATCTCCGCCCCAAGTGGAGGAGGCAGACGGGCAGAGCAAATGCTGGGTTGCTTCGCCCAGTTGTTTTTCGTGGGAAAAGGCTGCTCCTGGGGTTCGGGCTGAGCCTCATTCCCGAAGGTCTCCAGAGAGCCCGGCGGGATGCTTAACGGCCAGCGGTTTTGCAGGGAAAAACCCTGGAGGCGGCTTGGATCACAGCTGCCCAGAAAGGCAACATCTGCAGCCTCCTCTGGCCCTCTCTGCCCGGAGAGGAGCAGACGGGGACCTCAGCATGGCCCAAAACAGCGTCTGGGAGCCGGTTCCTGGGAGCCCTTGGGGCTGAGATCCTGAACCTCCTGCATCTGCTTCCCACTTCTGCACGGCCTCCAACGGGCAAGAGATCCCGGGATCACTATGGAGCATCCCTGTGACACCACTGCCACAAGGTGCCTTTTCCCATCTCCTCACTCTTCCCAAGACATAAATCAGGCTGGGCAATTCCCACTACAACTGGGAATGCAACATGAATCCCGTCAATCCATGAGAGTGTGGCAGGAAACCCAGGAGAAGCAGCCAGCCCTGTGCCCATCGGTATGTGCCGAGCTCATGGCAGGGCCTTTCTGGTTGCTCATGCTGCAGGAACGGAGCCAGCGTTTCTGTGGGAATGTCGCTACTGGATGTCTCCAGCTTTTCTGTGCACAATGCGAAAATCACATGTCTCGCTGCCACGTCATCGCGGAGTCACGTCGGAGCCCGGCACCTTTGCTCCGCACGAGCCATCCCCGAGGGAGAAGCCTGGGACGCTGTTTTGATCGGCGATCAGATGGTTTTTGGGGAATGTTTGTGCTGATCTGGGGCCACATGGAAAAACTCGCAGCCGAAGGAAAAGGCGAGCTGGGCAGGAGGCAGATCCCTTTTGCTGATAAGGAATTTTCCATGTGGATTCTGCAGATGTAGACGTGTGTGAAGGACTTAGCACCCCATGTAGGGGAGCTGACCAGCAAAATCTTATCCTGGTTTCATTTCTGGAAATAAAACAAGTTCTTGAGTTTGGAGAGATCCGATAGAGGCAATTTTAGCAACAGCCTCTCGGTGCTGCCGAACGCAGGAGCTGCAGGCTGGAGAAATCACCTCCTGCCAAGAGCCTGACAGCAAAACCCGAACAGATAAAGAGCTTTTGCTTTGGCGGGTGGGGATGTGATTACGGCCTCTAAGTGTCTGAGTGCGGAGAAAACTCTGTTGCCGAAATCAAGAGCTGTTCAGCCAGCTGAGAGAGAGGTAGTAAGTGACAGCGGGGAGCTAAAAGCAGCGAGTTTTTAAATAGAACCGAGGGACCCAGTTCTGAGGTGAGAAGAAAGAGAATTCTTGGGATCAGCGTCTATGGGGACGCGGCGTTCCCATCCCAGCTGCCTGCGGCGGCATCTCTTGTCTTGAGTGGGGATGCCGGTACCAGAGGATACCCCATGTCAGGGGGGAAAGGAGGGAATTGGAGAGAACAGAGACTTCAGGCCAATGTGTCACCTTTGTCACTGTCATCCCTTCGTGCCCTGCTGTCTCCTTCACCCCGCAATGCTCCCCATGGAGCACATGGGGACAGAGGCCAGTGTCCCCGAGGCACCACGGCCCCAGCTTGGGGCTGACCCTCACTTCTACCAGGCGAAGCTCCACACTCCCTACAGTCTCCCCTCTTCATCCCCTCCCCACTATCTGCCCAAAAAATCAATCAGAAAACGATTACACCAGCTCAAAGGTCCATTAAGGGAAGCGGTTTCAGGCTCTCGTCCATTTTTTCTCTAGCAAACCACGATTTGCAGGGGCTCTAATGAGACATTTGTATTTCTGCAGTTATCTTTTTCTGTTTCATTTTCCCTCCTTGGAAAGTTGCTGTTTTGTACAAGTCTGCACCCCAGCAAGGTCGATGGTGGTTGCAGCATCTTCATAGCTCTTGCACCACCAGCCTCCCTTCCCTCGGGCAGGCTCAGAGCCCATGGAGCTTGAGGCAAAAACCAGCCCACCCTTAAAAAATGCTCTTTGGGTAGCACTTGTCTGGTTTAAGAAATGTCCATGCAGTGAAGGCAAAGGGTCGTATTTGCCCTATAAACCATGGCACACTCATTTGCAGCGGTGACAAGACTTAACCCCCTTCTGTACCGCTCCCGGGAGCAAGGAGCGATGCTCGGAAATAGCTCCTGGCCCACGGCCTGGCTCGATAACCCTCCCAGGGCTCCCTCCCGCAGATGGTGGGGATTAAAATAGACCCTGCACGTGATAAGAGGATGCACCAGGACGGAGGCAGAGGGGCAGCGCTGGGGCAGTGAGTGGGCTCCCGCGCCAAGGACAGCGCTGCCAGGAGCTGGATGCATTTTGGCACTTGAGGGACCCTTTTTTTTTTTGCTTAAGTTCAGTGATTCCTCACTGAATTGTGATTCCTCATCATTTCTTCTCTGCCTAATCCAGACTCAGCTCCAGGCTGGCTCCACAACCCCTGTGAGCATCCTCCAACCCTCATCCAGGCGGCACGGAGGACAACTCGGGATTCAACGCCTTTTCCCAGAGTTTCCTGCAGCTAAAGGGGCTTGGAGGGAGCAGGGGGGCACAGCTAATGAGGCTCCGGAGGGTTGGGTTAAACTTCTGGAGAAGGGTGGGATGGAGCAGAGCCAAAGCGTGCAGCCCAGTGGACTGCAGACAACATCTGGTTGGCATCTGGCAGGGCGCAGAGCTGAGTATGGCCTTGGATATGGCCAGATGCCTAATGACGATGGCATTTAGCAAGGGCTGAGGAGAACAGCATCACAGCCTGGCTCTGCACTTGCTGCACGGCCCTGGATCCAGCCCGTGACTCAGTTTCTCCTCTGCTTCCCCAAGGGCTTTCGGCCGCAGGGCTGGGATGTGCTGAGCGGAAAGTGTCAGTCTGCGGGAAGGCGGCGATCTCTCCGCCGTCTTGCAGCACGGAATATTTTATGCTAAAATCCCTGCTCGGGGAGCACTCTGATTAGATGGCAATCTCAGCCTCCTGATGAAAATAATTACCCGTTGTGGTTGTGCAGAAGAGCTTGAAAATGGGGCCAGCACGAGACATAAGGAGAACCCCAAAAAATGAAGGGACTTCACAGCTCAGAAAACCTTGCAGGAGCTTTTTTTTCTTTTAAGTTTTTAAGTTTTTTATGTTTTTAAGGGTTTTTTTTTTTTTTTTAAGTTCTTAAGAGAACCTGCCAGAGATCCCAAATCCCATGGAGAGTCCAAACAAGGATACTCCTTTCTGGAGAAGCAGGATGCTCCTGGCTACCCCAATGGCTTCCCATGGGACAAGGACCATCTACATGTAAATGGGAGAAAAACAGCCTCAGGACCACGCATTGCAGCTGCCCGGCTGAGGACACCCTCACAAAGCGTGTTAATTTGGTGCCCAAGCCATCGGGTCACCTAATTTGTTCTCCCTGCGTAACAGAGGCGCCTCTGGTAAAGCTCCGGCCTTTCCCAATTGTTTTTCCTTCGGCTTCTCCTTGTGCCATCCTGTTGGGACGCGCTGGACCGTGTGTCTGGGGGTGCCAGTCCTCTTAATTAATACGTCAGGAAGAGGGTCAACCCTGTGCTGCTGGCACCAGCCACCTTCCTAATTAACTTCACTAATTAAGAGGCCCCTGCACGTGACCAGAGGGACTCCAGGATGGTCCCAATGACCAAAGAACTGGAAAAAACCCTTCCTGCCTTGAGCATCCGGGGTGGCAGCGTGTCCTTAACGCAGAGAAGCTGAGTCAGGAGGGGGACAACGACCAGAAATACTGGAAAGGGCTTGAAAGATGGGTGGAACGGAGCTACCCACGTCCTGACTTGCTTTCTCGGAAAAAAAAAATAATGAAAAAAAGGCATTTCTTGGCTCTTGGCCAGCGCTGGAGGTGTAAACGGGGTTGGTTTCATCACCTGGGCAGGTTGTTGCAGCTGGTCCCAGCCCCGACATGCTGAGCCCTTCGGTGTGTCACGCCAGCAGGCTCCAGGCACCGAGAGCTCCCAATGTCTCCCTGGAACAGCCCAGGTTTGCTCCTGTCCTGGAGAAAACCTGGATCAGGAGCGTCCTGGTGCACCAAGCTGTGCTGTAGTTCACTCCATGGCCTCCCCTTGTCCTTCATCCCCTTGGCAGATGACAGCACTTGCCAGCAGAAGATACCCATAGCGGCCTCACCCAATACATCCTGGGGAGCATCATGACTCATTGTATTTCTCAGCACATTTTCTTCTTCCAAACCCCTGCAAGAGCATGGAGGACATGGGCGACGTGTTGGGTGCCACAAGCAAATTGTGTCACCTGCTTTTCTGTTGAGGAAAACCTGAATCTCCTCTGGCCCAGGCTGGAAAGGCCAAGTGGATGAGGCCACCTCTGCCAAGCCCTACCCACAAAGCAGCCCCTGAAACACCCAGCAGTGACGATGGAGCACATTTGCTTGCTTGAGGCTTTGCCAGAATCCCAGGAAACTTTAATTTCTACTCGGGCAAGAGAGATGGACCTCTCTTCCCATTGCTATCCATTGGTGGGACTCACATCTCATCTGAGAACCTCATTCCCTCGTGAGTTTTTTCTCCCATGAGAGGTGCTGCTAAGCCAAAATATTCTGCATCCAAAGTGCTCAGGGGGAAACACGCTGAATCCACTAAGGAAAAGGAGTGTTTTCTTAATCACCGTGGTTGGAAGATTTGCATACAATTAGGCTGGGGCCTGCCTATATTTGGCTCTGCATTTCATTCTCATGATTAACCTGCCGGTTTTCCTGCTCTCCTCCCAGCCAGAGGTTGAGTGCAAGGAAGCTTTCCATGGGAAAAAAAGGCAGGCGAGAGGTTTCGGGGCTGTTTCGGGATGTCTTTTCCACTCCCTGCTCTCATGGTGCTATTCAGAACCTGCAGCCAGCCTGGAGCATGGTCTGAGTGTATTTTCCCCACCAGTTGCCTCTGGTTTTAGGTTTGAGCCATGAAACGTGGTGAATTCTCCCTCGACAACATGAGGATGTGTGAAGAGATGCACATGTCCTGCCCCAGCACCCAACTACCTGGAGAGATGCAGACAGGTTTGGGGACCAGTGTGTGGACAGTCACCTTCCCCAAATCCAGTCTGGGGTTGCAGATGGGCTGGAGGAGGTGAGGAATCAGCACTGGTCCATGCAGCACCTGGATAAACAGGATCCAGCTACTCATGCAGGCTACATCATGTGGCTGCCTGGAGCACAGCCGGGATGGGGATCCTTGGAGATACTTGGGGGTGCAAATCATGATGACAGACCCCGCACTGTCCCCCAAGGGTGCCATTCGGAGAACAGCGCCCCTGAGGAGGAAGGGTGCTCGACAGCTCCTTCCTGATCCATCTCAGCACTGATTTGGGGTGAGATGCAGCGGCTGGAGCCTGGACACAGCTTTGGGGCTGCCTGGGAGGTATTTCCCAGCTCTCTGTGCCAGATGTGGTCCTGACTTTGGCTTCTGGTCCCATTCTGGGGACGAACACGGAGCAGAGCCTGCTCTGTGCCTGGGAGCTGCCCTGGGCCCTTGCTCACCCAGAGCTGAGGCTGGTTCTGGTTTTGCCCCAGGGTTGACGTTCCCTCCAGGAACAGCGCTTAAACTAGACCTTAACGTCGGTCCTGGTGCTAAAACTGGGGCCCGAAGTGAGGCAGCTCCCGGGGTTGCGGGTGGCTCCAGCACTCCCGGCGCCAGCGCTCCCGGCTCCAGCGCTCCCTGCTCCCGGCTCCAGCGCTCCCTGCTCCCGGCTCCAGCACTCCCGGCTCCCGGCTCCAGCACTCCCGGCTCCCGGCTCCAGCGCTCCCTGCTCCCAATTCCCACTCGGCTCCTCCCAGGGGCCTCCCCCTGTCACGGTGCTGCCGCGGTTCGGCCTCCCCATCCCGGCGCAGCCAACGGGGCCGCCCGGCTCCCGCCCTCGCCGCAGCCCGGTCCAGCCCCCCCCCCGCCTTCCCCGCTCGGTTCGGCTCGGCGCTGCGAGCCCGAAATCGGGTCAGTTTCGCTTTAAACCGCCGCAGGAGCCGCCGCGCTGCGCCATGTGATGCTCCGTCTCCCGCTGGAAGCCGGCAGAGGCTGCGGGAGCAGCGCGGGGCACCGCGAGCTGCGCGCGGCCGGGCGGGACCCGCGCCGAGCCGAGCCGAGCCGAGCCGGGCGGGCGGCACCCGGAGCCCCGAGCATCGCCCCGGTGCCCGCCCAGGATGCCCCCCGGGCTGCCCCGGCGCTGAAGAGCCCCCTTTTGCCGTGGAGCACCCCCAAAAACACCGCTTGCTGCCCAGGACGAGGTGAGCCGCACAGCCGGGGCTGGGAGACCGGCAGGACCAAGGAAATTCGCGGCAGAAAGCAGATGGGAAGGGAGTGGAGACGCGCGCGGCATCCACAAGGATCTGGAGCAGGGCCACTGGGAACCGTGTGGGGACAGCGGGTGCCAGCACCCATGACAGGAGGTGCAGGGGCACGGGGGACTCTCGGGAGCGTTTGCAAAGGGAATCGCTGCGGGATGGAGGTGGGACAGGGGCTCGGGGATGGCCATGCCCCAACTAAAGGGGGGCAGCAGAGGCAGGGGCAGGCACTTTTCCCCTGGCCCCACTGCTATCTCCCCTCCGATGCCTGAGCTCACTGCATCCCCGTGCGTTTGCAGGTGCCCGAAGGGTCCCCGCGCTCGCGGGGAGCGGAGCGGAGCACCATGGCGCACTCCGTCTCAGCCTTCCAGGCTGCCTACATCTCCATCGAGGTCCTCATCGCCTTGGTGTCCGTGCCGGGCAACATCCTGGTCATCTGGGCTGTGAAGATGAACCAGGCGCTGCGGGATGCCACTTTCTGCTTCATCGTGTCGCTGGCGGTGGCCGATGTGGCCGTGGGAGCGCTGGTCATCCCGCTGGCCATCATCATCAACATCGGGCCACAGACTGAGTTTTACAGCTGCCTCATGGTGGCCTGCCCCGTGCTCATCCTCACCGAGAGCTCCATCCTGGCGCTCCTGGCCATCGCCGTGGACCGATACCTGCGAGTGAAGATCCCCGTCAGGTAGGGAAAATGCTCTGTCCCTGGGCCCCATGGTGACTTCTGCTGGGGGTAAAGGCATGGAGGAGGCCACCAGCTCTACTAGGAGCAGTCAGAGCAGGAGGAAAGTGTCCTCGTGTTAACTCCTTCACTTGGAGGGACAGGGAACGCCTGGCTCCAGCAGTGATCTCGGCAGGCGCTGGCTGTGATGGGCTTAGTGCACTTGCAGAAAGGGAGAGACACATTTGTCTTTATCCCGGGTTCTCCCTGCTGAGAGGGTCTCCTGGGGCTAGGGACCTCCTTGGGCACGTGGCATCCTCCTTTGGGGCAAGACCCCCAAGTGTCTTACAAGGTAGTCTCACCTCCCCAGGGAGCACCCTGGCTATGAGACCGACCTGCAAATAACTCCTTTCTCCAGCCTGCCCCTTCCCAACCTCCGCTGACAAATCCGAGCGCTCTGCAAGCACAGCCCGGTCACCTTGCCGTTGTGCTCGGAATTGTGCAGCCTGCTTGGAGTTGTGCAGCTCCGAGGAGAGAGTTAACCGCGTCCTGGCCGGAGCAGGGCCACAGCCCCTCGCTCTGCGGCCAGCGCCGTGGCTGTTAACAGGACAGGACGCGATGCACCGTGTCAGTGCTGTTCCCCAAGGACATCCTGGCACGTCTGCCTTCCCGTTATCAGTCCCCCTTGTAGGAAGGAGAATGGGATGTTTTCCAGGCTCCTGGGCTGCAGGAAAGCTCCCGCTCGCAGTGACCTGCAGAGAACATTGTGGGAAGGCTCATCCCGTGGCTCAGCTGTGCCGTGAGGAGGCTGGTCATGGGTCCCACAAAGTCCAGAGGGGAAGAAATATTCCCAAAGGGACCGGCATCCCGGCTAAGAGAGGAGGGGGAAGCGGATGCTGAGGACCGGTTTGGAGCACAGGTGGTTCGGCTTAGGCTGGGCATGAGAACAGCAGCTGCTGACACAGCTCGAGCCTCCCTGGATACAACCCCCTTCCTCAGGGGATCAGTGTCAGGATGACCAAAGGGACCAGACCCCTCCTGTAAGGTGCTCCTGTGGGACTAGGACCTCTTTCCAGGACGGGACTCCCTTGTCTCCTCATAGGGGTGGATGGGGCAGGAGGCATCCTACAGTGGGGCTTGGGAGTGCCTGGTATTCCCAGATACCCGGTTTGAGCCAGAGATCTGTTGCTTCGGGAATTCTCCCGTAACAGTGTCTGGCAGCGGATGCTTGGGGAAAAAAGTGTGTGTTTCAGGCTAGAAGTCCTTGCTACTCACTCAGCTTCTTGCAATCACTAGCGTTTGAGCTCTCTTGGAGCAGGCAGCACCTCCGTCTTCTGGGAATTTGTCTTTCCCTTCTGGAAACCCTCCTGCCTCAGTGCATCCCACAGGAAGATCTGCTTTGCAGCAGCTCCATTTGGGTCACAACAGGGAACTTCGCGGGTGCCCTCTCAGTGTCACACAGAGAGCAAAAACACGGTCCCCGCTCACCTCCTTTCTGCCACACACCTTCTCGTTGCCCTTTGCCAACTTCCCAGCCAAGTGCAGCTCTCCCAGGCAGTAAAATCCGCATCCTGCGGGCCCACACATGTGCTGTGCAATTCCCACCCTGTCATCACTCAGAGCTTTCCTGAACCTCCTGCATCCTCCTGGCGCTGGGGATGGATTCAGGCCGTGGGAGGGCTGCAGGTTTATACATAGCAACACTCCCTAGCTGCTCGTCTGTCATTTCTTCTAGCAAATTCAAACAAAGTCTCTTTCTTCCCTTCCTGCGACTGAGCATCGAATGGGCTTTTTCAGGGAGATTTCTGCTCTGCCAAAAGGATCTTTCCCAAGAAAGTTGGGACTCCCAAGAGTCCCTCATGCCTCCCATAATTTGGCCAGTTTTTCTTGTGCAATATGGATCGTGGGTTTTGTTGGCCCATTTCGTGCTCAATCACTAGGTATCATGAGATTTTACTGTGGCTCTTGTAGCCCAGTTTAGTATTGAAATACTTTGTACCCTCAATAGTGTGGATTTGGCATCTCCAGCCCTCCTGTTTTCTTGTCACTGGACGTTTCCTTCTTTCCCTATTGCTAATTCCCTGCGGTTGGCAAGTGCCAGGATTTTAGCCTCTTGATTCACGTCCTAGGCAAAGCAGCAATGAAATAGCTCTGGAGAACACAAATAGAGTCAAAAACACTGCTCAAGGCTATTTTCTAAATCAAAAATGTGCCAGATTTCTCTTGACTTGCTGCTGGATGCCAAAAGCGCATTACTGAAATATGCTGCTGAAACACCTTTTATGGGCCCAGGTGCTGATAGCTGAATCACAGCTTCACAGCTTTGCTCCTCTGGGTGACACCAAACCCACAGATGTGCAAAGTGGACACTAGGAGCCTGAGATGCCCTGGGAGGACCCAGGTGCCTCATGAGGTGCCCGCTGCCAGGCCACCTCCATCACTGCATGTTGCCTCAACTTCTCTTATAGCCAAGAACTAGCTCGGATGCTTCAAGAGATGATTTATCTGTTCTGTTTTGGGCAACTTGCTTCACCCAGTGAAATGTCCTCGCAGCTGGGGGTGGTGCTTGCTTTGCACTGATTTTTAGGGAAAGATGTGTTGGGAGAATCTATCTCCCTCTCTTAAAAAAGATCCTCTGCTGTAGCTGGCAGC
>JAUBNY010000221.1:501661-512116 GCA_032275445.1 Crypturellus soui | reverse complement strand
TCGAGCGCTTCACGCTGCTGATCCCATTGGCAGCGGCGTGGGGTGTCCATGGGTTGAGCCGCTCGTGTGGGGTTCCCACGGGACATCACGGGCCGAACGGGAGAGCTCAAAGGCATGAATGAGTCTCCTCCCTCCCAGCGTGTGGATTTTAACAGCCTTGAAGCGCCAGTGTGGGTGTGCAAGAACCGGTGCAGATGTGTAGGAGCCGGTGTGGGTGTGCAAGAGCCAATGCGGATGCGCAAGAGCCAATGCGGATGTGCCAGAGCCGGTGTGGGTGTGCAAGAGCCGGTGTGGATGTGCCAGAGCTGGGGTGGATGTGCAAGAGCTGGCGCGGATGTGTAGGAGCCGGTGCGGGTGTGCCACAGCCAATGCGGATGTGCAAGAGCCGGGGCGGAGGTTCAAGAGCCAGTGTGCATGTGTAGGAGCCGGTGCCAACATCCCTGCGTGTCCGTGCGGCTGCGGGGTCACTGCAGAGCCCTGGGCTCTGCTCAGCCCGTGGCCCGGGCGGGTTTTGCATCTGCAGCTGCTCCTTCTACTCTGTTCTGGGTTTTGCTGTCAGGGGTTGAGGCTCCAGAGGGGCTGCATGTGCGGGAGGGCGAGGAGCGGCCGCGTGACATTTCCCTTCCTCCAGGGCAGACGGGCAAGCTCATGTACGTGATGCACAACTCCGAGTACCCCCTCAGCTGCTTCGCCCTCTTTGAAAACGGCCCCTGCCTCATCGCCGACGCCAACTTCGACGTCCTCATGGTGAAGCTCAAGGGCTTCTTCCAGAACGCCAAGGCCAACAAGATAGAGAGCCGGGGCACCCGCTACCAGTACTGCGACTTCTTGGTGAAGGTGGGCACGGTGACGATGGGGCCCAGCGCCCGGGGCATAGCCGTGGAGGTAAGGATTGGCTTTGAGGGATACAAGATACAAGTGCTGGTAGAGGAATCCCGTGCCAGGAGCCGGACTACAAATCTGGAGCCCCTTTTCCTTCCCTGTATTGACGGCCTAGGGTAACGGTCAGCATCTCAAATGGGAGCTTGTGTACTAGTTGCTGTCAGTTTGTATCAGATGTTTCTGTGTAGATGTGAAAGATGGAGTATTTATCCCTTTTCCGTGGCAAGGTTTAATTCAGACACCTACTTTGGGGTCAGCTGCAGCTACGGAAAAGCCTCTCATTCAAGTGTCAGCAAAGCAAACCCCAAAGAGGTGCCTTCAAACTAAAAAGACGCTTAAAGTCCTGACACACAAGACTAGCAGCTTTGGGTGGTTAGAGATACCAAGGGGGACAAACCACCCTCCCAAGCTGATGAGTTCATGCTGATTTGGGATTTGCTTCCTTTCCCTGTGTTGAGCAGAGAGCCCGGCCCCTGGGGCAGCCCAGGGGAGAGCAGAGTCCTCCTGCCCTGGTTCTGTGCACCGAAGTCCCGAGAGCTCCTCTCCTGGGCATTTAACGTGGGCATGAACTTACAGGGATTGCTGCTTTGCTCCCAGCCCATCTGGTTCATTTATAGTCGTCCTTCCCTCTGTTTTATGATACCTGCTCTCCTCATCTCTTCTCAAGAACTATTACATATCTGTCTGTAACCAAAGCATGGAAAAGTTGGGCTCTCGATGTGAAGCCTTGGGCTACACGTGTGTTTGCAGCAAAGCAAAGAGCAGTTGCGTTGCTGCCTGTGGGGTTATTGGCCACGGATTGCTGGGAGCTTCAGCGTGCTGGTTGCTTTTGCCAGGTCGAGTACTGCCCGTGCGTGATAGCCAACGACTGCTGGAACCTGCTCATGGAATTCATGCAGAGCTTCATGGGGAGCCACGCGCCCGGCATCCCCTCCGTGTTCGGCACCAAGCACGACAGCATCTACAGCCCGGCCGACACCATGGTGCAGTACATGGAGCTGTTCAATAAGATCCGCAAGCAGCAGCAGGTGCCCGTGGCAGGGATCAGATGAAAGCTCTGCCTGGAGCCCCGTCTGGAGCAACTGCATCCTCTTCCCTGGATTCTACGGATCAGGCACCAGAAGCAGCACTGGAGCCAGCCCAAGGTTTCATTTGGTTGGATTTTGAGGTTTGTTTTTTGTTTGTTTCTAATCTTTCCCCTGTTTTAAAGCAAACGTCTGGAATGCTCCGAGTATTTCTTATTGTTGTCTTTTTCTGGGAGTGTCTGTGATGGGCACGTGGCCGTGATGGTTCCAAGTGCAGTGCTTCCTGCAGGGGATCATTGTTTGCCTTGCATAAGCAGGAAAAGGGAGAAATTCCAGCCAAATACATGCAAGGGTAGAGTTTCCTTGAGTGTAAACAGCTACATGAGGGAGATTTTTAGATTCCATGTGAAAGTGTCTTATTTTTCACCAAAATAAAAGCTGTATTTTTGAGAGGAGATGGAGTCTTTCTGCGCAGCAAGCGTGGTGCTGTTGGTGGTGTTTTGCTTTTGAGATTTTCTAATACGTGGAAACAATTGCTTAGCAGAGTTTTATCTTTGATTTGGTTCAAGAGCTTTATAACCCTGAAGCGAACTAATTTCCCCGTGGAAAAATCTACAGGAATTCTTGCATTCATATTATGGGTATGTTCTTAGCTTGCCTTAATCTTTTGCATCTGATGGGAATATTAAAATGTTCTACCTCTCATATGGCTCCAGTGAAGCCGAGTGATAAATGTCTAGCAGGAACCCTCTCATACACTGAAACCGAATACCAGCCACTTTATCTTGCTGTTTGAAGGGTATCTAATAAATGTCCAATTCTGGTACATCATTTCTCACCTCAGAAATCCTGGTGACTTCAGCAGATATACTGAGTAAGGAAAGGTTTGAGGAATAAGAGCTAAAGATTTATTATTAAGGCTTTACTGGGTGATATCACTTGAATATTTTGCAGTGGTGATTTATTTTTACAGCATGAAAACCAGGGAAATTAGATCCCTTTTGAGCCATCTGTCCCCTTGGTATTACACAGTCAGTATCTGCTTGGCTTGTGGTTGTAATGTTTTCTTTCTTTCCTTTTTTTCACTCATTCTGCCACTAACCTTTGTGCTGAAGTTCCTGGCAGAGCCTTCCCAGGAAATGCAAAGGGCCTTAGCAGGGTTGCAACTCGCCAGCCCGTGTCCTGGACAAAAAGAGAGGCTGTGGAGAAGGAATAGAGACACTTTCAGGGAGGGAGACTTGCAAGGAGGGCAGTGGGTACCCGGTGCAGAAACAGTGTGTATCTTCCTCTCAAAAAATAAAACGTTGTTGGTTCCTTACCTATATAAGTCTTAAAGAATCTGAGGAGTGAGCAAAACAAATATTCACCTAAATAGATTCTCTTCCTGAAGTGGTGGGGGAAAATAAGCTGTTGTGCTACCTTGGTTTGCTATCTGGCACAGAACTAGTTATTTAGATATGATTGCTTTGTGATTGTCTTTTATATCTGTAAACCTAATTAACTGCTAGAGTGCCTAGAGCTTTTAGTGTGGGCATTTAATAAATGTAACCAGCACCAGTCCAGAAAGACCTGGCTAATGAACCATAATAAATGGCATAATGCACAGTAAGTGTATGGGAAATTCCAGCATCCTGGGATTTTGCATCTCTTGGCTTGAGTTCGTAACTTGCACACTGATTTCAATGGGACTTTCAGTGCTATTTGGAAAATCTGACCTGATATTCATACACATGGTTAAATGTGCCTGGGAAAGCTTAGGAAAACAAAATTTAATCTTTGTAGAGATAGTTATTTCTGTCCTGTTTCCCTTTTTATATTTTAAGGTTAAAAAATACTCCTTTTAATGGCCAGATTGGTCATGGTGAATGTGGCTAATGCTTTATTAATTCCCCAAAGATACATCCTGTAACCAGAGATGTCAAAGCTAGTCACGTGTCTTGGAGTTACAAAATGTGTGCTGGGAACTCCGGGCCCTTCTGTTCTCTTATTAATACATCGTACTGTTCTTGGGCTGATAAAACAGGACCCCTTGAGCTACGTCCTGCCTCCAGTTGCACCGCCGAGGCCACTGACGTCAGTGGGTTTCCACGTGTGTGCGCACGGAGAGGGCTCAGCCTTGTGCCTTGGCAAAAATGTGTGCTGATGGAACAGCGTTTTGTAAATGGGGCATCACGTGCCCCACACAAGGGGCTTTAATCTGCGGCTTTTTACTTTCTTGATGGACAAAATGCCTCTTTTTCAGTCTTTTTGCCCCCGCAGCATCAATACAGCAGGTTAACGTGGCTGCAAACATGCTAGTCTGCATCTTAACAAGTCTTCGGGGGCTTTTAATCGTGTTACCATAATGGATTGAGCCAGTGTAATTGAAAACCGTCCTGATTTTGCCTGTCAAGGCATGGTCTGGAAGGTTGTTTTCTTGCTGCTTCCCAGTGTTTTCCTTTGAATATAAAATCCAAAGGGAAAGGTTACCAAGGTATATTCCTGCGTGCGGATTTTTCGCCCATGCTCCTGCACTTCTCAGCATCGCTGGTTGTTGCTGCTTTCAAAGAATTGAAGCCTGACCTGGAGGGATTTAGGGGCCTCGGGGACACCCTTGCAGTATTGTCACTGCCCTCCCAGCCCAGCTAAGCAGAGGTTAAGTAGTGCCACCAGGGTCACACACCGTGTCGGCGGCAGAAACTCCCCATCTCAATACCACCCCGGGGATCCTGGGGGGTTCTGCTTTGTTTCGTGCTGGGGCATTTTTGTGAGGAAGCGCTAGCCCAGCAGCTGCACCCCGCTAAGCTCTACAAAGGGAATAAGGACATAAAGGGCTCATTTAATTCCTAGCAGCCATTACGGACTCGGGGCTCAATCCAGCGAGAGCTGTTGGGGAATTCAGACGTGCGTGACTATGGATTTTTGTGCAGGTGGGGATTCAGAGGAGACCAGGCATTGGTCGGGAATAGCGGCATGGACAGAGGATAACGAAGTTAGGAGGAAGTGGGATTTGTGGGAAGGCTGCATTGAAACTCCTCTGTATTGCGGGGGTGAGCGCGCTGCCTCCGAGGAGCCTTGAGGAGGCCACAGGCGGGAGGTGTCGTTGTGCCCTGCAGAGGAAAGCAGCTGCTGCAGCGAATTGCAGGGCTCTGCCTCCGAATCCTGGGGGCAGCGTGCAGGGAGGGCGTGCACGGCCTTGTCCCCGTGCCAAGGAGTCGTCTCGTTCGGTCTGGACCGTCGTCCCGGCCCCAGCGCATCAGAGGTGCCGTCCTCCTGGTGCCACCCTTTGGCAGGGCCGCTTGTAGCCAAAAGGCCGGGCAGGAGCCGCTGCGCCGATGTCCTGCGCCCTGAGGCGTGTCCAGCGGAATGTGGCCACTGTGACACCACTGACACGTGCCTGGGTCGGGGTTCTGCGCAGTCCGCGGCTCCCTGTCCGCTCCGGGAGCAGGACCCCACGTTCCCCGGCGGCTCCGGGAGCAGGATCCTGCATTCCCCGGCGGCTCCTTGCCCGCTCTGGGAGCAGGACCCCACGTTCCTGGCAGCTCCTCAGCGCTTCCCTGCAGAGAGGTGAGTGGTCCCGGCGCTGTCTCGCTGTGACTGTCCCCCATGGGGACGGGCTTCGTCTCCCGGCTTGGGTGCCGGTGTCCCTGGTGCGATACGGTGTCGTTCCCCCATGGTGGCTCCTGCGCTGGGGGGAGCCAAGGGTCACTCGGAGGCCCTCGAGCAAAGGCCACCGCTGCGGGGCCTGCGCCCCTCTGTGGCCCTGCCGGCCTGCTGTCACCGTCTGCGTCCTGAGGTGCCACCTCACCCCCGCTCAGCCACCTCATGGTCACCTCAGGCCCCCACATCCCCAGAGTCACCTCAGGGTCTCCATCACCTCCCGCCCTTGTGGTGTCCCAAGTCCCACTCTGACGCGGGAGTCACGGACACCACGGACACGATCAATATGATCAAGCAGTTTATTAGAGCTTTCCCATGCACTTATATACGTTGCTTCCCCTGATTACAATGATTGGTTAAAGCCCGTTAAGTGTCTAACTAAACATAGCAATAGGCTACCTAGCACTGTCCACGCGTCCTTGCTCTGGATCCAACCCTTTTGACTTGTTCATCTCCGAGTTCTCCCTTCCTTATTCCTTCAGCCAACTTCCTCATTTTTCTGCCACGCGGTTCTGCTCTTGACTTTTCATCGCTTCCACCCAGAGTTCTGGCCTGCAGAAACCCTACAGTTCCCCCTTCTTGTTTTGGAGCAGCCAGGACTCCTTGCTTTGCACTAGAAAAACACCCTTAATTGCTCTCTGTACCATTCATCTCGGACATCCCACCAAGCAAGGAACGCTAATCATAACGCAGAGAAGAATTAACAGAATTAACAAACCCATTTTGATGAGTGATTGTATCCAACCCCTCCGACCCCAGCTTGTTAGCAGCGAGGACAGCCATCCTATCCCAGCTCTTGCAACCTTTGCACTCCGTCTTCCAGCATCTGAACACTCTTGTGTATCGACCTACTGCGATCAGACAAATTCATCCAACACAACCCATCAAAATCCTGGTAGCCGTGTCCATGTGCTAAAAGCAAAAAATCTAAATTTGCCCTATTCTGTAACATAGCTTGGCGAGTGGAATTGACGTCAGCCAAAAGCCCTGCTAAAGCAAGCGTCGCGTGAGTCTGTTTTGCCAGCCAGCATCCAAGCCTTGCGAGTTTCGCACGAGCAGCGGCAGCAGAAACTCCTGGAGCAAAAACGGATGCAGCAGTAATTTCTCCGGGGCTCCGGAATCGCACATTACCATCACATCCCTTCTGGTACTTACGGATGCTTCGCGCTAGGCGAGCTTTTCTGGTGTGTTCCAGGATCATGGTAAGATTAGGGGTTAATAAGATTATTCTGCCAATCGAGCGCCCCACGGGAGTGCTACCACACGGGAGTTTCTGTTTTCCAAGCCAATTTTAGGGCACGCTGCCTTCCAAAGGCTGCCATTAAAAGGTGGCGTGGACAATTTCGTCCCTATTTGAGCCAAAACATCTCTTCCCAGCAGTGCTACCGGGAATCTGAGTACATACGAACGCGTTCCGACCATCGACTCATCAGAAAACTTCAGGGTAATCACGTCTCTACTACTACTAATCACCGTATGCTGCGTTCCCCCTACTCCCACCACAGAGGTAGCGGCCAAGAGCGAGGCCAAATGCGGTCGGGAACAATGGTGACATCGGCCCCCTTATTGATTATCATGGGGAGAGTGATTACCTGCCCCCAGGGTGCCCAAGCCTGGCAGTCTCCTCAGGTTTCCCCTTTTTAATATCGATTAACAACACAATTGGTGGCCCTGTGGACCCAAAGCTCCCGTCTGACCTCTGCATCTGGGTCGCGTGGGGAACGCAGGCTCTGAACGGCACTAACTGCGCGATTTTGCTTTTAGCTGGAATCGCCACTGGGGGTACCATCGTATATACCATTATTTTAATTATACCCGTGTGATCAGCATCAATTAGGCCAGGCACCACAAAGATGCCCTGTCGGGAAACCGATGACCTCCTGAACAGCAACGGGCTTAACCCGCAGCCTAGGGGCCCCGTGAGCTCTGAATCTATTACGTGGACACGAATCTATTACGTGGACACTGGTATCGTCAGGGTGGCATCTGCTGCTGTTGCCACGTCCCCTGCTGACGCAGTGGCCTTCCAAGCACCCTAAACTTGTGTCGTCGCGTGTGGGTGAGCCGCGCTCGGTCCCCCTTTTCCATTCTTTCTGCATTCCCAGGTATTATGAGAGCTCTTGTTGCAGTGGTCGCACCACTTGGTAGGGAAACGTGAACGCTGCCGTGGCGCCTTCGACTTCGGCAGCTGCCTGCATTGAGCTCGAAAATGACCTGCCTTGCCACACTTAAAACAATTCTTGTCCTGCTTTTTCTGTTTTTGAGTGGGGATCAGCATGCACAGAGCCTCTGCAACCACAGCGGCGATATACTCAGCCCTTTCCTGCTCCAGCATTTGCTCAGCTGCCTCCAGTAGCTGCGCCGTGGTCGAGCCACGTGGCAATAAGCTAAGAGCCTTCTTGGTCTTTTCATTGGCGTTATCAAAGGCTAACATATCCAAAAACTTCCCCTGGATTTCACCCCCCAGATCCGGATGGGACGAGATCGCCGCATGCAAGCGGACGATGAACTGACTATAGGGCTCAGCCGGTCCCTGCCGAACACTCATAAACGCTGGCGCAAATTTTTCGTCATGCACGGCTGAAAGAGCCTTGAGAGCCAGTTGCAAACAGAGGCGCATGGGATCAACCTGGAAACATGCCTGCAACTCCGCGTTGCAAAAGGGACCGGCACCCCCAGGCATCTCTGTCATGACCCTGAACAAAGGATCATTCTGCTGCTCTTGGACGGCAATCACCGCCTCACAGAGGTTTTTCCATTTATCCACAAACTGCAACCGCTGCGACTTGGACAAAATAGTTTGAATTAGCATACCAACTTCAAGGAGGGTTAAGTTAGGAGTGGAGAATATATGCTGGATAATCAAAGTGGCATAGGCAGACTTTAACCCATATTGCGTGACTGCTGACTTAAGCTCCTTCACTGTCTCCCAATCTAAATCCTCCCTAAGGCCCCGAGTCTCGGTAAACGGCGGCAACGTCATGTCATCAGTAAGGACCCCCTCAACAAGGGCATCACATACAATTCTCCTCCATGTAGTAACATGATTCCTGAGTCGCCTCCTAACCTCGTCCCTGGACGGAGCTGCTACAGGGGGAGGAACATTAGGGGGGCGCGAGGGACCGCCCGCCACCCCCGAGTTGGCTTTTGCCTCCAATTCCTGCAGTCGTTGAGACAGCTCCCGTAGATCCAAGGCAGGAGAAGATGCGGAGGCTCCCTCGGTGAGGCCTGAGGATGGTGCACGGCGCTCGGGGGCCCGCGACGCAGGCGTGGACGGCGGTAGAGACGGATGTGGCATGGGCACAGCAGCCGGCTCCTCGCCGCGCTCGGGGCAGGGGGCTGCCCGCTCCGGTGGGGAAGCGCTCGCCGCTCCACGGTCCAAACCTGCGGCCTCCTCAGCACGGGCCGTCGAGGGGGAGGCTCCGTTTGGAGCCTCCTTGGCCGCGGGCAGCGGCGCTCCCTCGGATGGGGCTCGCGGAGGAGTCCCGGCTGCCGCCGCTCCTCCGCCCGGGCACGGCGGGCCACTCTCCGCGCACCCCGCCGCGGCGGCGCGTTCGGCTTCCATGTCCTTCACTACTTCTTTAATCAATCGCCACCCCGTGGCCAGCTCCTGGGCATCCTGTGAGCCTCTGCTAACCTCCTCCCACAGTTCCGTCCCTATCCTGTCCCAGGTGGACAGCTCGAAAGCGGCGTTCACCGTGGGGATCAGTCGCCTCTCCCGGGCCCACAGCAGCAGCTTCTCTAAGGTGCCCTTGTCGTATCCAAGCCCTCTCGTGGAAAGGATGTGCTGCAGGAGCGTAACCAGCGCCTCATCTTCCGCGCTCAGCGTGGACCCCATCTCCTGCCGGCCGCTCACCTCTCCTCGGCGGGATCCCTGCGCCCCGGGCGCAGCCATGGGGTGCCGGGCAGCGCCCCGGCTCCGGCGCCCTCGGAGACGGCCGCTCTCGGGGCCCCGCTGGGGTTGTCGCTCCCCGAGCTCTCCCTTCCTCCCTCCTCGGCCAACTTCCTCCTTGTGTCTGTCACGCGGCTCTGCTCTCGACCTGCCCTCGCTTCCGCCCGCAGCTCTGGCCTGCTCCCAGGATGGCCCCAGGCCTGCGCAAACCCGGCGCCGTTCCCCGCTGCCCGTGGTCGCCTCAGGGGCTCTGTCACCCCCCGGCTTTGTGGCATGTCCCCCCATTCCCCATAGTCACCTCAGGGCCTGTGGAACGTGCCCCGTCCACAGCCACCGCGGGGGCCGTGTCACCGCCTGGCCCTGCGGGGTGTCACACGCCCCCGGTCACCTCAGGGGCCCTGTCACGTCCCGCGACCCCCGCTGCGGGGACGCGCCACCTTCCGCGCTGCCCCTTTAAGAGGCTCTTTGTCTCCGCAACAGCCTTATTTACCCTCCTCAGCCTCAACCAAACTTCAGCTTGGGATTCACAAAGCGCCGCTACGTCAGCGCCCGGGGCCGGGCCCGGCCAGTGCCCGCCCTTCTACGCTGCCCTTCCTCCGCTCAGCCGTAAGCCATTGAAGAGCTCTCCCTAGCGGCTACGCAAAGGCCGTAAGCTCCAGGGGAGCATCCTCCGCCGTCTCCTTCCTCGGCGTAGGCTACGCAAACGGCGTGCGACGCTGCGCGAGCCACGCCGATAGCGTCCCGGCCGGGACTTACGGAATTCGCGTAAGAGGCGTCCGTGAATAGGGTGTAAAAGGGCGGAGAGAAGGGGGAGGGACGGGCGTTGTGTGGCGCGCCCGGCAGCCAATGGCGACGCGGGGCGGGAGCGGCGGGCGGCCAATGGGCGGGGAGGGGGCGTGGCGGCCGCCTCCGGGGAGCCCCGCGCTCGGTGACAGCTCGCGCGTGCTGATGATGGCGGTAAATAAAGGGGACGGGGGCGGGGGGCGGCACCGTGAGGGGGATCGGGGGGGGCGGTTG
>JAUBNY010000221.1:407073-433300 GCA_032275445.1 Crypturellus soui | reverse complement strand
CTGCGCGCGGCGCCGGCGGGCGGGGGGTGCTGGCGGCGGGGCTGGCTGCGGGGCGCCGCGGGCTGCTCGGTGTCCCCGGGCCGCGGCCATGCCGTACCTGGGCGGCGAGGAGGCGCTGCGCGACCTGCGCCGGGCTCTGGGAAACCCGCACGTGCAGGCGGACCGGCTGCGCTACCGCGGCGCCGTGTTGCGCGTCATCCGGTACGGTGCGGGGCGCGGCGTGACACGGCGGGCCCTGCCCTGTCGCGACGCGGCTGCCCCTTGCCGTGTGGCGCGCTGGCGCGGCTGCCCGTGCCGTGTCGTGACGCGAGGGCCCCGTGGCGAGCCGTGCCCTGTCTCCCCCGCAGGCTCATGACGCAGGGCACGGATGTGTCGGGGCTCTTCACGGAGATGGTGAAGGCGAGCGCGGCCGCCGACGTGGTGCAGAAGAAGCTCGTGTACCTCTACATGTGCAGCTACGCGCCGCGGCAGCCGCACCTCGCGCTGCTGGCCATCAACACGCTGTGCAAGGACTGCGCGGACCCCAACCCCATGGTGCGCGGGCTCGCCCTGCGCAGCATGTGCAGCCTCAGGTGAGCCCGGCGGCCAGCAGGGCCCGCAGGGACAGGTCGGCTCCTCGGAATGCCTGAGGCCTTTGTGGTGATGCCCATGTGCCGCTTTGCAGGATGCCTGGTATACAAGAGTACATCCAACAGCCTGTCCTAAATGGCTTGCGAGACAAAGCCTCCTACGTACGGAGAGTAGCAGTTCTGGGCTGTGCGAAGATGCAGAAACTCCAAGGGGACTCTGAAGTGGGTAAGTTGGCTTTGCACTGGAGTGCTCAGACTTGTATTTTGTCACAAAGTCCTGAGTTCACTGAGCTGTCTCTTGGTTGTTGTGGGGGTGAAACTGGGAAAGAGAGAAGTAAGCTGCGGATGTATGTCAAATCATTAGCGAGATGTTGGGCACTGCGAGTTTCTGCATTTCACATGAGCTTCTATGCTGTCACCTCTAATATTTGGCCCTCTCTTCTAGCGTCTGATTAGCTGGTCACTATTCTAGCATGTACAGATTTTTAGTGAAAAGTTCCATGAAAGGAAGATATTATAAAACTGGAAGGTCTTTTGACTAGGTCTCCTTATTCAAGCCTTATCTTCCAGTTGTAGTATGTGCTCATGGATAATGATTAAATGGCAATATATCAACAGAATTTGATATAGGAGCCTCTGTTTCTTTGCAGATGGTGCATTGGTGAATGAGTTATATAGTTTGCTTCGTGACCAGGATCCTATTGTAGTAGTGAATTGTCTGAGGGCTTTAGAAGAGATTTTGAAGAAGGAGGGAGGAGTTGTCATCAACAAACCCATTGCCCATCATCTCCTCAACAGGTTTGTTGCAGATTAGTTTGGTGCTGGAAGCCTAATTCTAGTCCTTGTGTTTCATGTGCTAGCAGAACAGCTCTTTTGGGGCTGCTCAGTGGTTCAACCTTTTAGAGGTTGAAGAGTCAGGAATACAAGATGGAAATGCACTTCCTAAGAGAAGCAAGACTACTTTAATGCTAAGGTCTTCAGATATCCCGCTTTTCTGGGGAGATTGGCTCAGGTGCTGGTATATTTGGAATTATGAGTTATATTAATGTGGTTATCTATTTTTTTCCCCAAACAGTGCAAGTGGTATATTTATGGGATAACTATGTTCTAGTATGTCTTTTTCAATCAACTGTAAGATTTATAGCCTATCCATTGCTTGTAGCATATTCTATGGAAGAATCAATTTCTTCATGATATGGCAAAAAAACGACATTACTTTTTCTTGCTCTACTCAGGGATCTTGTCAAGGTTTCTCTCTGGCTTAGAGTACAGTGGGAGGTACATGTGACTGATATGCCTGTATGTGTAAATTGATCAATTCTCTTGAGATGAAGTTGTAGCATCTACTTCTAAAACATAGCATTGGGTTGCAACTGAGATGATAACAAACTCAGACTACTCTGCACAGCATAGTTCTTTGAGCACTGCTTGACTCCTGAAAACTGTTTGTGTTTTTTTTTTCTTGACAGAATGGCTGACCTAGATCAATGGGGACAGAGTGAGGTACTTGCCTTCCTTCTGCGCTACAGGCCCCGCAGCGATGAGGAACTTTTTGACATACTTAATTTGCTAGATGGATATCTCAAAAGCAGCAGCATCAGTGTTGTGATGGCAGCCACCAAGCTTTTCCTGGTGCTGGCCAAGGAGTACCCACATGTGCAGGCAGATGTTCTGGTGAGAGTGAAGGGACCGCTGCTGTCTGCCTGCACTTCTGAGAGCAGGGAGCTCTGCTTCACCGCCCTGTGCCATGTGCGCCAGATCCTTGGGAGCCTTCCCGGCCACTTCAGCAGCCATTACAAAAAGTTCTTCTGCTCATATTCAGAGCCCCACTACATCAAATGCCAGAAGATGGAAATATTGTGTGAGCTGGTGAATGATGAAAATGTGCAACAAGTGCTGGAGGAGCTGAAGGACTATTGCACCGATGTATCAGTAGAGCTTGCCCAAAGGGCCATCTTTGCCATAGGTAAGAGCTCTGTCTTCTTTGAGAAGCAGCTGCAATCTTCAGTCTTTAAGGAGTGCCTTCTTGTGTTAAAGCAAATGGTTGTAAAGGGTATAATGGTCTACATAAATGGTACATGGCTGCAGAAAACGCACGATGTCCCTGCTGTGGGTAGCTAGGTCATTTGACTGCCTATTTAGGGTAGAATGACTGTTTCTTTAAAATGAGCTTGCAGTGAACAGTTAGGTTGATAGTTTTTATTTTACTGTGATCAAAGGTTGCCTGTTAAGTCCTTTGGTATTCCTGCAGGCAATATTGCGAGGACATACACAGAACAGTGTGTGGGGATTTTGACAGAGCTTTTGGGGCTTCAACAGGAGCATATAACTTCAGGTAATCATCTGCAGTTTGTTGGCTTGGTTTGGGTTTTCAGGAAATTGCCTTGTTGGGGATTGTAGTCCCAGAAATTGAGGTTCTAAAAGGCACTGGGCTTTTAGAGTTCTTGGGAGATGCTGAATGCTGTGTTTCTTTGCAGCGGTAGTGCAGACTTTTCGGGACCTGGTTTGGCTGTGTCCCCAGTGCACAGATGCAGTGTGTCGGGCACTGCCAAGCTGTGAGGAGACCATCCAGGACAGTGAGGTAAGGTGGCTTTGTGCCCTTAAGGTAACAGCTTTGAGGATGAGTGGAATCTGGTTCACTTTCCTTGGCTCATGATTGACCTGAGGAAGAAATCCTCAGAAGACTTGTACTCTTGTGTCAGTTTATTTCATGTTAACCCTTTCTGGTAAGCAGAGACAATTTACTATTTGGTTTTCTTTGTTTATTCAGGGCAAACAAGCATTGATTTGGCTCTTGGGGGCACATGGTGAGAAAGTACAAAATGCCCCCTATGTTTTAGAGGACTTTGTGGAGAATGTGAAATCAGAGATGTCTCCAGCAGTGAAGATGGAGCTTCTGACAGCGTTAGTGCAACTTTTCCTGACTCGTCCTGCTGAATGTCAGGACATGTTAGGGCGATTACTTTACTATTGTATAGGTGAGTTAACTTTGCCAAGTGATTTGTTTCTCTGCAGTGATGGTACTGACTTTTGGGGACCTGGTTTGTCTGTGTACCCTGTGCGTTGATGCTGTGTGTTGGGCACTGCCTGTATCTAAGAGGAAATCATCCAGGGCAGCAAAGTATGGCTCTATGCCTTAGGCTGCACCTGGTCCCAAGCTGCCTGGTTGGTGAGTGTAACAGTATTAAATTCTACCACTGGGAATCTATCTATTTTTTAATAATTAAAGTTTATTATTTAAGAGGAATATGAATGATGGAATTCTGCAAAAATGTATCCCTTTGATTTCCAGAGGAAGAGGTAGATATGGCAGTGCGTGACCGTGGCTTGTTCTACTATCGCCTCTTGCAATCTGGTGTGGAGGAAGTGAAAAGGATCCTCTGCAGCCCCAAGTCTGACCCTTCTCTGGGGCTCCTGGAAGATCCAGCTGAACGACCCGTGAATACGTGGGCTTCAGAGTTCAATACCCTCGCGTGTGTTTATGGCAGAGCATCCTGGGCACTTGTTGCTGCTCAGCAGCCAGTGGAATCCTCCTATGCTTGTTCTCCTTTTCCTGAGCCCAAGGACAGGACAGGTGAGCAGCCTTGTCCTCATCTTGGAGAAAGGTCACAGTGGTTTGAGAGTGTTGCTTTAGTGTTCTTGTGCAGGGCCTGGCTGATCACCATCTCTTTAGGGAGATGCTGCTGAAGGAGTCGTGATCCTAGACTTATTCATTTGATGATCCTATTAGATGTTCTTTGTGAAACTGGGAGCAGTATCAGATTATGCTGTATCTCATATTTCTGATTTCATTTCAGAGTCACTAATTTCTGATGGGCATAAAGAAGTCCTCCAGGTTCATCCTGATGCAAGCAGCCTGGCCTTAGTTCCTGACCCGTATCTGACTGCAGAACAGTTTGAGAAGACCTGGCTGAATCTGGGCATTAGTTGCCAGCACTCTCTGCCCTGGCGTGGAACGGCTCACTTGGATACCATACAGACTGCTCTGCATGTTGTCCACATCCAGACTATTGCTATGAGCAAAGCTGGTGTCCAGCCATGGAAAGCTTATCTCAGCGCTCAGGACGACACTGGTTGCCTCTTCCTAACAGAACTATTGCTTGAGACAGAGGATTCAGAGATGCAGGTTTCAGTGAAGCAGAGTGAGACAAAGCCTGAGGCACTAAAAACCTTTATTTCTCTTTTAGGGACTGTAATGGGGACAGTTGCTGGGCTGAAGTCCTGATTGACCACTACTCCCAGTAGAATGCTTTACTCAGGTCACAGGAAACTGGGTGTGGTTTTTTTTTTATCTTCCCCATGGCTTCATTTGTCAAAAACTGCTAGTTTTATACTTACAAAAAGTAAGAGCCCTTCTAGCCAGTGGGGTCAGTTATACCTAGCAACCACATACATGAGGTGAGCTGGTAGATATTGCATTACTCTAAGTGGTCAGTGATTAAATGATATTCCTCTGGGCCGGTGAAGGGACACGACAATGCATTTGTTACCCTACTACTTCTAGCATGACAGAAAGTGGCAGCACCTCCAGTGCTTGCCACAAGGCACTAGTGTGAACGGTGAAGCGGGCTGATGGTTTACCCATGTCTGGAGAAGGGTCTCACTTCATTTGTGCCAGAATCCTTTCTTATTTTCTTTCGTTTATTTTATGTTTGGCAAGCTTCTGGGGTGTTCTTTGTGAACAAAATATTATAGCTTGACTACTTTAATTAGCTACTGTGATTGTGCCAAAAATCGTATTACTTAGATTCATATTTCCTTTATTTAAATAAAAGAACAAGTGGGAAATACTATCTGGGAGGAGGGGAACGGACATTTTTCACTTAAGGGTTCCTTAATCTATTCAGGAGCCTGGGTTCCTCATGTAGGAAAGAATTGAAAAATACTCTTGTGAACCTCAGGACTTGTATTTCAAGGACAGCATTTCTTCTGCATTGAAAGTTACAGAGATTTGGACTTCACGGTGCTGTGAAAACTTCCTTGCTACAGCACAAGAACCCTCTGTGATGGTGAAACCTTTGCTTTTGTCACTCCAGCAGCTTTTGGTCAGGACAGGAAACATGGCTCCTAATCTCCCTCTGCAGATATAAATCCATTATAGATACAAAGTACAAATACAGATACAAAGTCCGTGTTTATGGAAGGACAAAACCCTAAAGAATGCTCCCTGGTCTAAGATCCACGTGTACTAGCTTCTGTGATGACTTTACAGTACAGTGTAAGGAAGTGGCTTCATTAACCCCGTTCTGTAAAATTTATTATTTTTTTGCATGACTCTATATTGCATCTTTAAACTACTGTATGCTTTCCAGACTCTTCACTGGAATACTTCAGTTGCATCAAATTTTAGATTTTATTTCTGGGTTTTCTTACAAGTATGAATCCGTCTCAGCTGCTTTATGGAGGATTTTTTTCATTAACTCCTGATTCTGATGTCTGCTAGGATGGAATTTTTCTCTCATCTCTGTTGTGGATCCTGGAAGTTGCTGACAGAGGAGTCCAGCTCCTTCCTTTGTTTTGCACAGGGTTTCTCTCTCCGCTCACCCTGCAGCATACTTTTGACAGGCAGTTGTGTGTAGCAATTTATTTCGGTTTCATATTATTCATTTCATCAAATTGCAATGATAAGCATGCTAACTGCAAATGAATTCAAGTGTATTTCACCGTGACAAGGTTTCTGTGAACAGTTTTCAGTGCTGTTAAGCCTACGCTGGATTCCTGTGCTGGTGGAGAGGTATACCAGAACATTTGTATTATGCAGAAAAAAAAATACTCGTTAGCTTGTGAGCAATTCCACATTTACTCAGTTGTAGCTAGACTGATTCTAAACCTTGTCTAGGATGTGACTTATTTCTTAGTCTTCTATCCAGGGATCTGTTTCTAGGTGAATGATCATGCCCGCAGTCTTTAACTTCTTCTAACCCTATATTTCAGTTGAGCTGTGCAGTTTGTTATGAAACTAAACCACACCCGTCGCTTGATGATGACAGTAAGAGAGTTTATCTGAGATTGTCCTCTGCTGGGGAGGAGTCTTGCTGCTCTGCCTTTCCCAGAAGGAAGGAGCTCTGGTGTGAAAAGGAAACTGCAGTTCTGAGGTGCGGCTCACCTGGAAAGAAAAGCAGCTGCAGGTGGATTTTTGACTCCTCTGGATATCAGCTAGTTTGAGACATCTGCTTCAATGAGCACTTTTGAGAAACAGACAGAATACATTGTAAGAGCCTTATTCTCTGATCTCTTAAATGAAGAGGAAAGTGCTTACCGATGTTTGGAGAAAGATTCAGGAGGTAAGGACTGCAGTTTGGTAGAAAATGAGAAAAAAGTTTTTGTGTTTGTTGAAGGTTATAGAGAGGAGTTCTGAAAATTTAAAGGAAGGAGGATTGCAGCTCGAGGTCGCGTTTCTTAAAATGCAGATTGTGGTGGCTTATGAGTTACCCTTGTTTCTGGGGAAAGAGAAGGGCTTAGTTGTTTGAATCCTGGAAAGAACACAGCTGTAGTCTGCTTTGGTGGGAGGGGGCTTGCGGAAATAGAGAGGCTGCGGAGGGAGGATTGTATACTGTATTCTCCACATCTTGTGATTGCATCTGTTGTTACCCAGCAAGACTAATAGGGAAGGTGCTCCCTGCTGCTCTACCTTGCATACGTCTACATGTGCGGCTGTGTAAGGTGCTGTATAGTTCTGGGGTGCTGGAAAGCTGCCTTCCAATGGTGGAAGAATGGTTTAGAGATATACAAACACAAGCCTGTTATGGGTTTTGATTTCTCAAAAGGTTTATGGAAGCATGTATGTAATTTTCCCTAAAAAAGTCAGCTTTTTACTTGTTTCTGTAGTATGGATTAGATTTGCATACATCTGCTTTCACTGTCTTGACCACGGTGGAAACTGCCTGTTTGCCTGTGAACGCTCCACTTTGTGGAGTGCCTGCAGGCTCAAGTGAATCTGGAGTCCTTGGTGTAGAGAGAGGCTTCTGCACAGGGCTGCTAGTGCTGAGGTGCTGGCATGCCGACCAGACATGCAAAGGAGTGGCTGGATCAGGAAGTGAGATCTAAAGATAAAGTCACCAGCTTCTTTTAGCTGCAAGCTCATGTTCTCTCTCTTCCTCTGCCTTTTAATATATCCCTTAATCCCTTATCCTGTTATCTCTGTTCATTGTTTTAGAATCTGAGCAGTGTGCAGATGAAACTCCAGGTAATTTTGACCCAGTTGTTATTGCCAGTCGTTTGCGAAGCATAGGGGACCAGTGCAACATAGATTTTGAAAATTCCTCACATATTGTTGCTGAAGTACTCAAGGGAAAGGTAATGCACATCTCTTTCTCACTAGCCCTGGACCTGCTCTTTGTAGAGCAGTCTTTGATCTCATTTTGTTGCAGAATAGCAAAAGCCTGGGGAAGAGCACAACTTGTGCTGTAGGAGTCAGAGATGTTTGAGGAAAGGGGATGTGATAGCCAGAAGGAAAGGGGATGTGAGGGCCAGGAGCCTTCCTCCTTTTCTTCCTGTGTAAGGGGCAGTGCATGAGCTACCAGAACAGAATCTAAACAACGCCCTGCAGGACCGGCTTACACAAGCAGGCAATTCCTCATAACTTTTCTGTTTGTCCCTTCCAGAGGAGCTGCTTTTTATCATCTGAGAAGTCTTGGGACTTCCTGAGCTGAGTTGTCATTGAGGGAGATAATCTATAGTTTGGAGCTAGGGAGAGCTTGTGTGCTCAAGGGATATGGAGGAGGAGGAGAGGAGACCAGATGCTCTAGTCTGTGCAAGTGCAGTTTTGGTACAAATGCTGCAGATAGTTCTAAGTGAAGGTTCTTTGCAGCTCTGCTTAGACTATCAGCTCTCCTTCTTGGTCCCTCAACTATGCTTGCCCCTTGCTGTAGTTTGTACAAGCCACAATAATATAGACAGCCATACAGGAGAGCCCTGCCCGAAATGCCTAGGAACCTTCAGGGTGCCAGCTGCTTTATTCATGAGTAGGACAAGAAAACTTGGGTGTTTGTAGGATTTTGAGCTAAGACTTTCATACCATGTGGTCATTTAAAAAGAGAAAGCTCAGACCATCCTTTTGACATTTGCAGGTGGAGAAGTTTGGGGCTGCAGTGGATTCTCTTAGCAGGAGCTGGAGTAACCAGAATCCTGAGTTTTGTTATGAGAGAGCTTTTCTTGCCATTGCTGTGAAATTGGCAATGTGTGTTGCAAAGAAACTCCCAGCTATGCTCCATCGCATTCAACTCGTAGAGCTGATTAGTGGAAATTCCCAAGTCAGAAGCTACATTGAGTCCTTTGGAGGATGGGTGAGCATGCAAAATTTGCTGTGATATTTGCCTTAGAATTTTTGGCTGTTTCTTTGCTTCTCTTGGCCTTCCAAATGCCATTCTGCCTTGCTTTGCTAGCCACTGATGCCAGCTGCATAGAGCATCCTATCCTCTCCCCCTGTATATCAGCTAACTCTGCTTATAGTTGCAGAAACACAGTTTTGATAAATGCACGGATCTTAATGTCTTCATAAGTGTTAATTAAGCCAACATCAAATTTCTCATCTACTTCATGGTGTTAGGATTTAATTCCTTACTGTAGTATTGAGCTCAGCTCACTATGCTAGATGAGAATCAAAATAATTAAGTCATACAAAAGCACTTTTCTGCATACATAACTTTACAGTTGTGCCACTGTAAATTTTTACTTGGTGTACCACTTAGTACATTTAATGAGGGGAAAGCTGATGTAAGTCTGGAAAGGGGTTGTAGAGAGATGTAGAAAGCTTTTCTCTATATACTGTGTCTTCTTTCCTTGCATTCTTTCTCTAAAATAAATACATGTGCCCTTTTTTTTTTTCCAGGAGAACTTGGACAACTGAAAGGGAGAGGGCTGTGCTCTTTCCGAAAGATGAAGCTGGGTTTTCCACTTATTGAATTAGAACAATTGCTGAAGAATTTACCTGACGTACGCTAATGGGAATTACTTCTTTGTTTGGAAACTGTTGTGCTACTCAGAGAAATAAAATGTGCATAGTGGATTCACGTGCTCAACATCTGTCTTAAGAGTTCTTTAATAATATGTTACAGTTAATGTGGAAAATAGACAAAGTTACAAATGTGAAGGGGAACTGTGGATTTTGCATACTGTTTTAGGGACTCTTCTAGTCACAAGATACTCTGAATTCTGGCTGCTTTGCAGCGTGACCTCTTGTGACCCAGTGAGCTGAGTGTGTTCAGATATTCCCCTGACAGCAGCTGCCAGATGTTTCACCCTTGTTGGCTGTGCACAGGCAGTGCCGTATTGCTGATGATGACTAGAAGTGGTACTAAAAAATATTAGAGCACACTTTATATTTTTGTTTGGTCATGCTTTCCAGGATAATCTTCCACAATTTCATAATTTGGAAGCTTCTGCTGCTATAAGCCTGTATTTTCTGTTGCTGAAGTAGCATCATATTTCTGTCCAGCTAATGCCTTTCAGACTTGCACAGCCAGCATTGACGGACCCTCACTGTAGCTGTGATCATGTGCACAGAACTCGGTATTCCTGCTTCTCTAGTCTAGTCCATTCTACCCTTTGAAAAGAGCACCGTGCTCTTTTGTCTGTTTGTGTATCTATATTTTCTTAACAGGGAGGCTGGAGTCCAATGTTTGGCAGACTTGTCGTGTCTGCGGCGAGCGGCTCTGAACCGGGAGGTTTACTGGTAGGATGAAAGGAGTAGGATGAAAGCTGGTGGCAGAGGACGCTGCAGAGCCAAGCTTAGTGCTACCTACTCTCTGTGGGGGTACGAGTGAATTGCATGTGGTTTAAAAAGGAGGCGCTAAGGCCCCAGATTGTGTTTTGTTTTTTTTTTTTATTTGACCCTGGTATCTGTTACGCACTAATTTCCTTTTAGTCTTGCGATGAAGTCAGTAAACCACAGCCTGCAGCAAGTGCTCTCCAGGCTGGTGCTTTCCGCTGTGACTCGCATTTGACATGTCCGTTCCCAGGTTTGGCAGACCAGCCTCGCTCTGTCTCTTGCAACATGGACCAAAGAGAAATTCTCCTGAAAAACCTGGAAAGGGCCCAAAACAAGAAGCTCAACCAAGAAGCATTTGTAGATGAATTTTTGGTAAGTTTGCTTAAGGCACATTTCTGTGTCTCCGTTCATTTTAAAGGGAACCTCTCAGTCACTTCTCCCCAAACAGGGTGAGATTTGCATGTGACAATAAGATTTCTTTATAAACAGAGGGAGATGCAGGAGTTAACTAGTACAAAAAGAATGTAAATACAGAAAAACAACTTAATAGTTTGTATTCAAAGTAAAAAGGCTTTTTACATAATTTTCGGAATGTTTCCTGTTTCCTCCTTTGCGAATACCCTTGTCAAGATACGGTTTCACTTTGTGCTGGTAATATAGCCGAGGGTGTGTGAGGAGCGTAGTGTCCCTGCCTCAACTTCCCACTGAAGCCTATTGTATCTGTGGCATGTTTGTGTCTGTCGGGAATCTCTAGTTGCCACTTGAGATCGATGGAGTTTTTTGTTTCACTAGAAACCCCCACAACACACACAGATACTCTGCAAAGTAAGGAGAAGATATTCAGACAAATGTCGTGTGGTCTGGGCAGTTCTGTGTCCTGGTTGTCTTCACCCGTGTTCTGCGCTGCCTGGCTGAGACCTGCGCAGGGCTCCCATCGGAAACTCTCTCCCGTCTCTGTATTTGTAGGTGGCAAGGATGAGAATTGAGCTGCAAGCCACAGTCTACAGTTGGAGCCGGTAGCTCTAGAAACTTACAGGAAATGTATTTCAGATCTCTGAAGCTGGAGGCAGGCAGTTGAGGATTATTTAGGAGTCTCCATGCAATCCAGACCTTGCTTTGTCCTAGCAGTGACAATTTGCATTTCAAAAGCCTGGGAAAAGTTTAGTGCTTGATTTTGAGGTGTCTGGGTCAGAGGGAAGTGATTAATCTGAGCCTTCACTAACAGTCCTGTTGTTCCATGGAACAAGGCCCTGTCATGGGCTGCTGAATTTCCCCGTCTCGCTGCCGTGCTGGGGTTGTGCTGTGCAGTGGGAGGCTGCAGGGGTGTTGAGTCTGGGCGCACCAGCCGAGCGCACAAATAGTGTTCTAGCAGAGACAGTGGTAGAAGTGGTCAGGGCTGTATTTCCTCTTGTACTGGGAAGAGGTTTTCCCAAAGGCTGCCAGAGTTCCCTGCTATTTTTGCAAGTGCCGAAACCTTAGCAGACAACTGTGACAGCCCACACTTCCAAACTTGGCGGAAATGTACAATCTTATTCTCCATCCTACCTCTTTTTATGTGAACAAGCATTTGTATGTGTAAGCTCTGCTGCTGCTGTAAATGACAGGGTTTATTTTTGGTTATGTCACTATTTACTTTTTGTGCAGCTCAGCCAGAGTTTGATTCTTGCTGCTTTCACCTACTTTTTCATATGTAGCCATTTCCCAAAACATGCTCTATGTCAGATTCTGCAGAGACAGAGAGTAAGGTGATCCAGAGCCTTTGCTTCGAGAAGGCTGGTCTCAGTGCTGAGTCAAACCTCCTTCCCTAACACCCGTCCTTTGGGTTGTATTTGCATTGGAAGGAGGCGGTGGAGAGGGATGCAGTCAAACAGCAGAAGAACTTAAGAGGTGACATGGATGTGTTGTCCATGAAAACATCCTGCTGCTTACCTGTTTCCACAAGTTCTGTCTCACTGGAGTGTCCCCATGTTCTTGGTTAATGGAGACTGGACACATGGACTGTCCTGTGCCTCCTGCCCCCTCTCCCTGGCTCATTCCCTCCAGGTCAGTGAGGTGCTGCTCTTGCAGTATTTTATCTGGGAAGCATCAGAATTAAGGGTTTAAAAAGCTGCAGATTAGTGTTAAAAACAGCAGCTCTGACTTGGATCTGAATTTCCATGCACAGACATGCTGTAAATTAGATATGTTTTACTATATATGCCTTTCACCTGCAGTACCGCTAAGGGATTGGCTTAATCAAATATATATGAGTTGCCATGTCCTCCATCTGCTGATTACTGTGGCCTCTTGCCGCTACCATCATTCTGTCATTTTATGCGTACGAGCCCTGAACAGTGTCGTGTTCCAAAGAGCGCTGGTCCAGCACAGGCTGCAGGTGAGGGGGTTTTGCCAGGGTCTTGCAGCTGCTGGAATGTCAGGCCTTACCCACCTCAGGACAGAGACCACGATTCTCTAACCTGGCAGGAAATCTGAGCTAGGACATGGATGCTTGTGAGCGCCCGTGGGAAGGTCGGTGATGTCGTCTGCAAACTGACCCTTGAAGCGGTTCACGTTGCGTGCTCAGAACCCAGGGCCTTGAGGCGCCTGCAGAACGCGGGTTCACACGCGGTCAGGTCAGAGCGCAGCTCGATACCATCAAACGGGCTGGAGTCTGTCCATACCAGCAGGAAGGAAGCGCCACCTTTCTGCTCTGAACACCTTTGACCACGGTGCTATTTTGGTCCAGCGACCCCGCGACCAGCAGACTCTGCCTTTCCTGTGCTGGGTGAGTGACTGAGCCAGTATTTCCACTTCCTGTTAGCACCTCAGCTGCTCCTGGGAGCGCAGGCAAGGCGAGAGGCCCTGGTCACCTCCTGCTGCCCCAGGCGTGCCCATGCTGCCGCCTCTTTGCTTGTTGCACCTGCACACTTTTCTTTTTTTTTCTTTTTTTTTTTTCCCTTTCCAGCCTGGTTCCTGGACGCCAGCAGTAACGCCCAGCAGGCGGCCTGGGAAAGCCTGGCTTAAGGATGGTGGGAAAGTGAGACTTGCTCTTCAACGTGTCAAACTGCAGGGACACCTATCAGAGAAAGGACTTCTTGTTTGAAATCAAAACCATTGTTTAGAGGCAAGAAAAACTGTTGGGCAGACAATAACATTACAATAGAAAAAAAAATGAGAAAAAGGTACTTTCAGAGATGACAGCAATGAACAAGCAGTGTGTGTTTAAGCAGACTAGGGTCAATGAAATAAAATTCTAAACTTCTTTTTTCGGGAAAAGTTCATGTGAATTCTCCAGAGCTTTAGCCTGGAAGCGAGAGAGACTGCAAGACTAGAGCTTCATGCCTCTTAACCATGTATTCTAAGGCTTCTTTTTCTCTCTGTTTCATCAGTGTATGTAACAACTTTGCTCTGATTTCATGTTCTCCAGTTGCTGTTTGACAGTCGCTTTTGCCATTAGGAATGTGAGCATCTTTGTCAAAGTGAGAAAAATCGGTTGCTTTATCCGTCTTTTCTGATGGCCTTTGTTAGAGGTGTTTTAATATCGTTACTTTATACCTAGAGTGAGTCTCCCACGTCACTATTGGTGAGGGAGTTGACCTGTTTCCTAAGGCACCGTTTCGCCTCAGGTGCCTGCGCCGCTCGCGGGCTGCCTCAGCGCACACTTTCCATTCTTCGTCTTTGCTGGGTCTCTCAGGTGACTTCTGTGCGTCTGCTCTTGCTGAGGGCCTTCAGAAGAGCCATCCGGGAAGGAGCTGTGCATGCAGAGCTCGCTTTGTGGCCATGAGCCTGACCTCTGGAGAACGGCACACGAGCTCTCTATAGCGTGTTGTATGTAGCACATTTGTTCTAATTTATTCCGCTCTTTCATCACAGAAGCTGAAAAAGCAGTCAACAAAGTACAGATTGGATAAAATCTACTGTACAGCAGCATCTGAGCAACCAGAAAACATGAAGAAAAACAGATACAAGGACATATTACCCTGTAGGTTGGAAATAGTGAATTTTCCTATTCAGTCTTTCTTTTTTGGCTAGCCCAATTCTTCTCTTCCTCGTGTATCTGCTTGCATGATTGCTTACATAGGAGAGTATCACTACCTGTCAACTGGCCTCAAATTCTGTTACTCAAATTTAAGTCTCCACCTTTGTCTCTATTACAATACACTCTGAAAGATTTTGGCACAAATTTTCTAGAGATTGAAAGAGAACCTAGAGATTGCTTGTCTGCTCTGAGGAAGAGCTCTTGGATTATGGGCTCTTCCAAAGCACCTCAAGCTACAGCCCGAGGAACCCCACAGTGCTACTGTGGTAAACAGCCAATAATGTTGCTGTTTCTTTTTTCCTCCTTGTGCTTGCAGTTGACCACAGCAGAGTGGAGCTGTCTCTGATCACATCAGATGCAGATTCTCATTACATCAATGCCAACTTCATCAAGGTATTGCCTTGTTCCATGGTGTTTTGCAGCTGAAAGGTGTTTGTAGTAGCTCTCTGTTGCCTAGTGGAGTTGTGTCCTGTAGTGGTGCTAAGTAGAGAGAACCAGAACATGGTTTCTGTGCTGTGTACCACGATAATTCAGAATAGGGAGTACGTCAAGAATTGTGCCTTGTTCTGGAGAACATGTGTATAATCAGTGAGCCTGTCTGAAATGCTCTTTGCAGTGCAGAGGCCGCAAGCTGTAGGGAAGGGATGTATGCTGTTTGGTAAAATGCTTTGTGGCGCACAGCCCTGCCATCCTTACCAGCATGACTGCCTTTGGTGGATGAAAGTGCCAAATAGCCCCCAGACAGAATCGCCCTGCCCAGAACCAGGGCTCAGGGAGGAAGTTTTTCCAAGAGCAAGAGCAAGCAGCAGCGCTGCAGGCAGGGAACGGGGCAGGCTGGCACCAGCCGGCTTCCTCAGAGGAGCTCCGTGTGTGTTGGGTCTATCCTGGGCTCAGGACCCTTCCCTAGCAGTTACAGATGGTGGTTCCATCTCTGCCATCGTGCTGGAGGGCTCTGTGTGACCTGTTGGTAGAACCACAGACCCTCACAAACGGGTTGGGGTTCTCTCTTCAGGCAGCAGTCGCAGGTGTGCCAGGGTTGGACCCACTGTTGGGATTTTTGCCTTCCAAGTTCCCACAAATGCACCAAAGGAAATGGTGATCTTTGGGGGTAGTTCTCACCTCAAGCCCATCTCCCTATCTTGGATTCTGCCTTTGGGAACATTTCACAAGTTAGTTAATTTCATTTGGGGGCCTAAAATTTAGTTATATAAAAGCCTTTCTAAGTTTTTAATGCACTTTTTAAATTGGATAGAAGTAGGATTTAGCAGAAGGGATGATATTAGTTGCTTGTAGTGAATTATGCAAACATTCCTCTGTATCTAATCTGAATGCAATTTTAGGGTGTCTATGGGCCAAGAGCATATATTGCAACCCAGGGTCCTCTCTCCACTACTGTCATTGACTTCTGGAGGATGATTTGGGAGTATGAAGTCCTGGTAAGGTGCAAATTTATATATGTATATATTTACATATACATACATATATGTTTTAAGGTCCTATACAAAGACACCTCATTTCCTCTGTAATGCGCTGGATAGTGGCACTGTCATGGTGGGAGCGCCCAGGTGTCCCTTGTGTCCTGCATCTTTCCCGTGAGCTGCGCCTGGGCGCTGCTCCTGGCTGCTCCTGCGCGGGGCCTGGGTGCCCCTGCAGTGGATGGGGTCCTGTCCTGGTGTGGTTTATCCAATAGTGGGCCCGTGAGTAAGAGAGTCCAGGTAACTTCCTCATAGCTGATAAATACCCCTAGGTGATGAGTGTAGTTTTTCTGCCTCAATAGGAAAGTTTTTGTTCAGATTTTTCTGACAAACTTTCTTTCTCCAGATTGTGGTCATGGCTTGTATGGAGTTTGAAATGGGAAAGGTGAGTAATGTGTCAGAGACGACCTCTGCCATCAGAACAGGGAGGAGGGATATGGATTTCTATAAAATCTCACTAAGGACACCAAGTTTCTCTTTGATACACATTAATCCTTAACTGCTGGAATCACCTTGCTGCAGATTCTTAAACCAACTCCAGGAGTGTAACTAGTCTCTTTGAAGGGGAGGAAAAATAAAAAGCAAGATCCAAACACTCCCACATCCTTCTTCCTCTCCTCCCACAAAACCCCTTTGTGTCATTGTACACAGAGCTGTGGTTCTGGCAGTCAGGAATGAGCACAGCAAATCTACACATGAAATTGTCACGGGTCTAATTCCTGTCCTGATAATTCTGTGGAAGGCGGGGACTAGAGACTGGTCAGCAGCAAAAAGTAGGTTCTTAGCATGAGTGTTGGGTAAACACAGGAGATAACAACAGATGAATAACCACAGATTTCCTGCTTCTTGCAACAGAAAAAATGCGAGCGGTACTGGGCAGAGGTGGGTGACTGTTCTCTGCAGTGTGGTCCTTTCTCCATTGCCTGTGTGAGTATATCTGCCTCTCACTGCCATAGCACATCATGTGCATTGGAAACTAATGTCATCTGAAGCAAATGTGACTCTAACTTACTGTTCTGCAGGAAGCTGAAGACAAGAAAAATGAATATGTGATTAGGACTTTAAAGGTGGCCCTGAATGAAGTAAGCAGGAAAGGTCAAAGCAGGAAATGCAACGTGGCTGGCTTTGTTATATAAATAATATATTAAAATAAGGGACACTCTTCCTCTTCTTTTATAGGAAATCCGCACCATCTATCATTTCCACTATAAAAACTGGCCAGACCATGATGTTCCCTCTTCCATTGATCCCATTTTGGAGCTCATTTGTGAGATTCGTTACTACCAACCGGATGACAACGTTCCTCTCTGCATCCATTGCAGGTGAGTGTTTCATGCAGTGACATGGAAGAGCTGCTGCTTCCACCCTAGTTTCTCTCTTGCTTTATGAGAATCCATTCAGGTGGATGGCCAGGGTTCTTGGTCATACAACTGCTTCTTCACAAGATTTGAGATACAAAGGTGTCCTTTGAGCAGCCTAGCGTGGCTGGATAGCAGGGAGAAAAAAAAAAAAAAAAGATAAGTAATGACAGACCAGGGATAATATAGTGAAGAGACCAACAATGTGTAGGTTGGTCCCCACAGGAAGACTTAGAGTTGTTCAGAGGGTATGAGATGGACTTTGTTCCCTGCCGCAGAGCTGGTCTCAGGTGGAGGAGAAGGGTATAGTCTTATGTGAGAGCGGGTAAAGCTGCCACCAAGAGCAGAATTGTTGATCTGGGTTGTCCTCATGGGATGGAGAGTTCTCAGGGGACTGGGGATATTTTCAAAATGACCATTGCAATTTGGCTGTGACTTCCATTGCAGTGCTGGCTGTGGGAGAACAGGGGTCATCTGTGCTATTGACTACACCCAAAAGCTGCTGAAGGATGGAGTAAGTGTCAGTCTTTCTGACTCTGATCTAAACTGCATTATGACTGGGAAGCTGCTTGGAATTACATCTGTATTATTATTATTATCTTTTCTCGCAAGATTGTTCCAGTGAACTTCAGTATTTTCAGTCTGATTCAGGAAATGCGAACGCAAAGGCCTTCAATTGTGCAAACCAAGGTACCCACATGAAATTTTGTCAGCTGGTATATTCTCAATATCGAAACCTCAACTTCTTTCCAGAAGGGTTCTCAAGAATGAAACATAGAATTGTTGCACTGTTGATAACTTAGATTTATCAATGTTTTTACAAGTTCCTTTTCTGAACAGAAGAATGATTTAACAGAAATGAATTTTGTAGCTGACCATTTCCTTGTAGACAGCTGGAATAGCTTTGTGTTTTCACTTGCATATATTGAAAATTTACATTGTGAAAAAGTGACTGTACAAAAAATAGTGGGAACTGCTCTCAGTTGAGACAGACTGAAGAGGAAATGCAGTAAAAAAAACAGTGTTGTTTATGCTGTCAACACCAAAACAAATGCTTCAGCCTCAACGCTTTGAAAGTTGTGGCCTCTGTCTCCTCCAAGAATTTGTCCTACCTGCAGACTGGAAAGTAACAGCTTTTCTTAGGAGCTGATGTTGTTTGTTTTGGGTAACTGATGATCATTTAGAAGTACTGCTTGCATTGCCTTTCATGACTGTTTTATTTGTCTGGAATGCAGGAGCAGTATGAGCTGGTTTATGATGCTCTGATTGAACTCTTGAAAAGACAGATTAAAGCATTTGACGAGCAAGAATATTTTGCTGATTCGCAGGTAAAATCCCAAAGTTAAACTCGCTGCCTCAGGCAAGTCTCAGGCAAGTCAGCTTTGACCTAGATTCCTCCTGCAAAGCTCTTCTCTGCAGACCTGGAAGGAAGGACCTTGTTTACTACCCTCTTTGTCCTATTTTTTCAGACCTGCAGGAGTTTTGTCTAAAGAGTTAGGAACAGGATCCTGCAATGTGATCCTGCAGTCTTGCTACAGTAATCACACAGTATTTGTTCCAAGACAGAGCTGAGGGAGAAAATAACTGGCAAGAGCCTTTTACTCATGTGCTGTGGACAGTCTGTAAGCAAAGAAGATGGGGGACTAGCTTGATGTAAAACACAGAAAACTGTTCAAGTCCGGATGTGGTTCTATAGCTCCTGGCCAAATCTCTCGCCTGTGGAAACCTCACTGCCCTCTGAAAGCACTTTGTAGAGCATGGGGGATGCTCACATGCAGAAATGTCATAAATGAAACCTTACCTAGCCAGACCAAATGGCCCTGTGAAGGTGCAATGGCAGATTTGTCTACTCGGGGTTTTTTAAAAGTGTTTGAAGTGGCTGAATCGTTGTATGGCCCTTTGTACTGTCATTTCAGAAAGGTACTGACAGGAGAAGCTGTTCTGGAGGATCCGTCCTCCATTTTTGACTCCAAGTTGGTGTTTATCATTTCCAAGCTGCATTAATAACGAAAAACAGTGAGCATGAAAATAGCATGCTTGTGTTCTTTGCATTCTTTTTCTTCACCGTCTAGTATTCAAATCTTTTTGCTTCACCAGATTCAAACCAAGCATCTTGTAGCAAAGCCACTTCTGACTCCAATGGAAGAAATTTATTCTCAGAGATTACCAGACTGGTAAGGCCATTACACAAGTATCGTGTGGGTTAGTATTTCCAGTTACGCATCTGCGTCCACAAAGATGCACTTGGGTGCTCTGCTGTAGTGTGTGTGTTCTCCATGAGCCCTTCGGTTTGAATCTTGCAGTTCAGTTAAGTTGCAGTCCTGTTGAGAGCAGGATCTGCAAACTCCTTTGAGTCCTACTTGGATTTGATCAGCTTCACTCTTAATGTAATTCTTTTTTTAATTTTGTCACATTTTTTACTGATGTGACAAAAACAATTTTCTAAGTCCTAGATGGCTTTGACTTTATGCTATTTTGCTTTATTGCAGCTCAGGGCAAGAGGAGCAGGATATACATCAACATTATCCTCCTATACCGCAAAGTAAAGCATCCCTGACATTGTTATCTGCCACAAGTTCATGTGACAGCTTTGGGCACGGAGTCCCTCACATTAGACCAGCCATTTCTTTTGGGGCTTTGAACTTCAGTGACAGTGGGAAGGCAGTTGCTGCTGAAAAATGGGGTCCAGGGGAAGCTCTGCAGAAACACCACAGTGTGGAGTTCAACAGCATCTCCTCTGAGCAGCTGCTTCGCAACCTGAAACCTAAAGGAATAGGCAGGATACGGCCTCATGACAGAGCACCTCTGACACGGACTAAATCTACCCCTTTTGTGCTTGCACACCAGAGAGAAACCCAGGAATGGAATGAAGGGTCTGTAAAGCCTATTTTGAGTTCACAGTTGCCAAATGCCTGTTATTCAAGCTCTCAGGTAAAGAAACAGGATAGGTTTTCCTTTGTTGAGATGAACCAAGCAAGCAGAACAGCAGACTGCCCCCCAAGACATGAGAACAGCAGGCGATGCTCCCACCTGTATCCTTGTTCAGCAGAAGACCCTTACTTCTCATCACTTTCTTTGGATGATCTCACATCCCCAGAGTTTCCCGAGTGCTTTGCAGAGGCACGTGATACAATTTTCCCTTCGTGTGCTGTGACTGCCCCATCAGCGCCTGCCTCGGCCAGTTGTCTGCCAGACCGGCCTGTGCCCCAGCACGCTCCCCCGTGGAAGCAGGACAGGATGTCGGCGCTTGGTAAGTGGAACAGCACTTCTGCAAGCTTGGCTTGGTCGCTCTGGATTTCACTAGACTGGAGGGAGTAGAGAGGCTTGGGTTTTAACATCCACAAAGGGTTGTAGCTCTGGATTATCATGTCACCTCAGCTAGTAAGTTATAAGTAAGTTATAGCTGTCATAGGAAGAAGAGGAGTGGTGCTGATAAGTTCTTAAAGCAGGGTGCTCTGAGAAGCATGCAACTATCTCCTAGTAGAATTGCTTTTCTAAGAAGCCCTGACCAGAACTTCTGTCTGCAGCTGTGGCGTTGCTGGACTTGGTCCTATTCAGACCCTTCTGGATTCAGTGTAGCAAGTATGCTTTTGTTTTCCAAATGGTAGATACTTTTTGGAATTACAGCACTACCAGCTATAAGATTATGTGTGCAAGGGAAAGCTTGTAATTTTCTCCTGTGCAGTAGGAATTCTGTTGTCAAGACTGCTGGAAGCGTGTCCTTAAGGGCAGTAATCTAACAGCAAGTGGTTGGTGCTGAGGACTCTCTGAATTTTTAAGTAGAGTTTTAGATGCATTTAATCACAATCTCTGATACCTGGTGGGTAGCAACAGTTATCTGGGCCTCTGCACAGGTCTTGTGGCTATCTGGCCACGCGATGCCATGCAGGTAATCTGTCCGTGTCTCCTCACCCAGCCCTCTTGTCACAGCCGGAGGATGACGACGATCCCCCGCCCCTGCCCGAGCGAACCCCGGAGTCCTTCATTGTGGCCAGTGAAGCAGGTAGGTGTGTTTAATGCAGCAGTGACTAGGGCTCTCCTTAGGCTTGTGTAATGCTCTAGCATCCAGCAGTGCCTTCCTCTGGCTACCTGTGGTGAGAAATGATGTCTCTTGTGTTTCATGATATCCAGGTGAATTTGCTCTGGCGGCTTCTGATTTTCAGCCCCTAGCCAGAAATAAAAATATCAGAACCTCACTGGAGTGGAGTGGTGTGTCTTGCTCAGAGGTTTCTAATGACTCAGTGAGACTGAGACCATGTAAGGTAAATAAACAGCTTATTTATCTTTTCTCTATCACTACTGCTATGCCAATTTATATATCATGTTTCCTGTTTCTGTGAGAAAAACCCTAGTTTGGGCAGTGTGTACTTTCCATAATATTTCAGGATTCAGGATAGGAATAAAGAATCAGTATCTGTGAGGCTCCCCTTTATCAATATTTAGTTCATTCCAAACATTAATTTATTGTCCAAAACTCCATGCTAAATAGGATCAATACTGTCCCCATTTTAGAGAAGGATAACTGAGACTTGTTGGAGGCCTATTGGAGTTCATTTCATCCTGTGGAACAGAAAGGAGCCGAACAAATGTGAGATTAGTGACACTTCTAAAAAAAACCATCTTTTGATCATCTTGTAGATTAATTATGGCTTCGTAAAGTGAAACAATAGGGCGTAATCCTGTCTTCCATTACAGGAGCATGGAGGGGTGTGTGGGAGAGTGTTTGCATATAACATCATTTCTTCTTCCCTGGCTTGCGTGAATGTAAGAGAATCACATTTAACTATAGAAATTTCAAACACCCCCCTTGTTTTTCATTTCTAGAGTGTGAAGGTCCGGAGCTGCCAATCAGGTATAAATTTTTTTGGTCCACTTGCTCCTAAGCCTGCTTTAAATGGTAACAGACTTAGTAAACATTTTTAGAATCAGTACTCAGTGGAACAAATGTTGTGTTCACTGTCTAAATAGTTCAGCAACCAAATGAACTGATAGTTTTATATCTCCTAATCTGCCACTATATCATCCCATACGCCTTTATTGGGATGTTCCTTCCAGTCCCCTCAGGCTAAAAGGAGTTGCATCTCTGACTGCGTCGTGTGTTTCCTTCAAAAGGATTGACATAAATGTATGCTATGTTGTTGTGTCTCTCTCATTGAGCTGCCAGTGTATTTTTTTTATTATATTTTTGAAAAGCCAGGTAACTAAATCTTCTATCTTTGCCGTCTTAGAGATAAACAGGGATCGCTCTAACTCCCCTCCTCCGCTTCCTGAAAGAACCCCAGAGTCATTTGTTCTTGCTGACGCAGGAAGTAAGTGACAATTTATTTTCTCTGTATGTAACAGATTTTATACTTAACCTGAATCTGTACTTAGCTGAGAAGATTATGGCCCACTTGTTCAAAACATTACTGCTGGTCGTGCTTCGGGACTTACCTGCAGGAGAGTTTAGCACATATAAAAGGAAGTAAATGAAACCAGGAGACGTGCTGGAAAGATTACAATCACTTCTCCCTTCTGGAACTGAGACATTAGAGGAAATGAAAAACAGTAGCAAAGCACTTAAAAGCAAAACAGGAAGATTCATGAATGACTTCTAAAAACGTTTTGGTGTGTGTTCTCAGGTCTGCAGCCTGCTGCAAGGAATTCCACGAGTAGCCCCTGGGAGTTGGGCAATAAAGCTTCTGAAACACCATCCGAAGAACCTATGGTGTGTTTCAGGAGAAGCAAGGTACAAAGGAATACAAAACAAAAGCTATTGAAAAAGGAGAGGGTGAGAAGGAGCAATCTTTCTAGCTATGGATACTGTTACTTTCATATTACAAAATGTCCGAAAATGATAGCAGAATAGTGGCCTGCTTTTGAGATGCTTTTATATTTTGTTGTAAAAGTGCAAACAAAACCTCAGTCTGCAACAGGAAGAGAGTAGCATAGTTGTACCTGTGTGAATGGTTATCCCTCAGCCCCCCGTTTCCCACCTGAACTGCCAATTCCTCTTTGAAAAGCTGCCCAAGGGGAGTCTTGATTCCCAACTAAGACAGTTACCAGTTTTCTCTCTTTGCTGTCCTAGCTAACTACCTTCATAGGCTATGGTACTTTGGAATGTTATGATACAGTTTTTGAGGAAAACAGGAAGAATATTACAATTGCTAATCACTGGGATGCTTCATTGTTGTCTATAAATAAGCCAGAGATGATGCAAATGGCAGAAATCTGCATTCATGTCTCTCACTGTACAATAGCTTTTATGAGCTGTAATACATGTATGTTGATGAGTGAATTCCCTTTATCGTATTTGTTGATTTAATGCTCACTTACTTTTTTTAATAAGCCTTCTTTTTCTCCACATTTTTTACAGAGCTTGAAAATATTGAAAAATATGAGAAAAAGTAAGTGTCTCTCAAGCTGATGTGCATCTTTCTGATGACTTTAAGCAAGCATATAAAGAAATACCTGAAATTCTTAAAAAAAAAAAAAAAGAGAGAGAGAAAAAAAAAGAACTTTTCTGTTTCTAGTGTTAAACTTCTTCCCTAACTGCTTGCTTTGGAGTAGGCAGAGTAGTCACCCTGCTGGGTGGCTGAGAACCAAGTCATTTTGGGAGCAGCAAGTTGCAAGGTACCATGAGGAGGCTGTGAAGCCTTCTGACTCCACTGGGTACCTGACAGACAGCTCCAGTGTATCCAAATTCTGGAATTATTCAGGTCATTCAAACCTTTGTGGTGGGACAAATGCTCTAAAAATGAGGGATAGGAAGGCTATAAGGGTACATGATTAATTTGTGTCCAGTCCTGGATTCTTCTCAGTCCATTTGGAGTCCATATTTCATAAATATGAAAATTCTTGTTAAATTACCTTTGAGATAAAACTAAAATGCATATCTTCAAAATAAGACTTTTAATAATTTCTGAGCAAACATCTTCCTGGTAAAATGTGCTGCAGTAGTGCATTCACTCCCTATTATGAGCAAATAATGCATTTAAAACTCTGTGGAGTTCAAGCTCAGATAGTATGGAAAATTCTCAATTTCATCTTGTGCTGAAACAGACCTGTGCCTAACCTTACTGTGCACATGGCAATATAGACAGCATAGTATATCCCATGGGTATGCACAAATCCAGCTTTTCAGCAAATTGAGATGGTCACTAACTCTCTGAGTTTAATATTATATTTTCTAGGTATCTGCAGTCCATCTTCAAAGATAAAACCACCAGAATCTGCCCCAGCAAACCACTCAAGCTCTTTTCTTAACTTTGGTATGTTCTTAACTATCTTTGCTTTCTGATATAAGAAGTTTTATTTAAAAGTTTAAATGCAGGCATCAGGTTGAATTCTAATTCTTTCAAATGAAGTAATACCTGAAAGTAGGACCAGACAATTCCTTGTCTACATAATTTAATGTGATGGAATTCTATCTGTATTTCTGAACACTTTTAATCTGGTATTGTGGCAATTATTTGATGTTCTATCTGATTTTATGGTCCCTATACATGCACAAGAATTAGGCATTTGAGTATGTGTAAAATTGCTTTTATTGCAAAATTATAAGTAATATTTACTATATTTACTTATTTACAATATTATACATGAGCTGTTTCAAGAATGGGGAAGGTTAACAAATACAAACCCTGAAACCTGCTCTGACAAATATTTCTCAGTGTGTAAAGAGTGTGAAAAACTTGGTTTTCCTGTATCTCAAAGACTTACCCTTTATGTAGTAACAGAGAGAGCAGAAGATAAATATAAAGCTGTTACATTTCCATTAGACTGCTGCTTCATACTGTATTATATAGGAGAATCACTATGCTTTCCTTAAGAATTTTCCATTAAAATGATCAGTCATTTATTAGATTGGGCATAAAATCTAGTTACGTTCTTGTTACTAATGTTATGATAGTATTTGTTGACAGATACATTTATAGGCTATATAAAATGAACACAGCCATTGACTTTCAAATATAGGGTTTTTTTTAAGTCAAGAATATCTTAAACTTCAGGAAAGAACTGTGATTGAAAGTTTTTCGAAAATATCTGAAGTAATGACACGATCAACGTCTATAATTAATTACTGAATGTTTCATTAATAAAAGTTTTGTTCCTAGGCTTTGCAACTCGATTTTCAAAACCTAAAGGACCAAGAAATCCACCAACAACATGGAATCTTTAGATAAACTGTATAGATTCTGTTACAGATTTGAGAAGTGTCCTTCTGGCAAGCCTTGAGTGCTCTTCCAAATAAGAATTATCACCAGAATAAGCAAATCAGTGTTGCACAATGTCTGCAGCTGAGGCACGACTTGCACATTCTTTATCAACCGAAATCTTAAAGAATAATGTACAAATATCAGCAGCTTGGCACTTTCAGTTAACTTTCAATGGGATGGAAGCTGAAGAAAAAAATAGATATTTCATTGTACTAAGTGACATTTTTATCTTGTTTTGGGATGAATTGACTTCAAAATGATGGACTTGAGTCTTCAAAACATGCAGTGTTAACTGGGAGTTGGTTCCAGTGAAGACGATGAAATGATATGACAGCAAAGGATTGGACCAAAGCAAAACACAAATCTGGGTGCTGCAAATTCGGCATCTATAACTTCACTTACATGTATAGTTACATTTTTCAAAGGTCTATATTTGCTTATATGTTTACAGTACTGTCACTAAAAGAGAATTTACACCTCAGATTTTAGAAAGATTTTTTTTCCTGTAAGTTAATTAAATTTTCTCATCTGAATGAGTCAGATTTTTCTTCTAGATTTTTAGTCAGTAAGACTTGAGATGTTTGATCATATAGAAACTAAAAATGTAATGACTGCATAATTATCGGGCCTAATTGCCCTCAGCATCTGAAAAGAGTACAGCAAGTACAACAAAGTTAAATGTATTTGAAAGGCAATACACTTTTTGAAGGATTTTTAACCCTTCAAAACAGCCGCACACTGTTTCAAGCAGATAACTTGGTAGGCAGGTTTCAAGACAGACACTCCTTACCCCAGCCTGGAACCTGTTTTCCTGCTATTTATATCTGAGGTGGGGAGAAGCAAAGATGTTAAAAGATGCTTCCTAGGCTTGTTTTCCTGTAGGAGAAATTAAAAACGGGA
>JAUBNY010000221.1:389151-405921 GCA_032275445.1 Crypturellus soui | reverse complement strand
CACCACCACCACCGGCACCGCCCCGCCGCCGAGCCCGGCCGCCCCGCCGCCGGGCCGCCGCAGCAGGCGCGGCGGGGCAGCCCCGCCGACGGCGCGGCGGGGCGGCCCAGCAAGCGAGGTGAGCAGCGGGCTGGCCTTGCGCTCCGGCCGGGCCGCGCTCGTGTTTCGGCTCCGTCTTGGTCTCCCGGGCGGGCCGACGGAGCGGCGCCGCTCCCAGGAGCTGCCGGTTCGTTACGCGCGCGGGAGCGGAGCGCGAGGCCACGGCGCCCCCAATACCGGCTGCGCTCGGGCAGCCCCTGTCACTGGCGCAGACGCTGGTGGCGAAACTTTGTCCCTGTCGTGTTTGTGGCGGTGTCTGCTGGAGCTGGAGACCACAGGCCGGGATCGGTAACGCTTGAAGTTTCTTCCAGTAGGGAAGGGCAGAGTCTCTGTGGTGAAGCTTGCTGGCTTGCTTATTTTTATTTCTTACAGTTCTAAATCACTGTTTTGATAGTGCTCACACACTCGTGATAGCAAAAACGCTTTTGAAAAATCATTGCAGGCAATCATAAAGCTGCTGCAATATATTGTGAATTATGTTCTAGGAGTGTGTGTGAAGGTATTGTGCGTGTGCTTATGAAAGTTAAGTTGGTAGCGTAAGTGCTACCTAGTACTTCTGGGGAAACAAAAGCTATGGAGAGATTATTAAACTGGGAATGCCACTGTGTAGCAGCTCTAAGACAGTAACTACGTGAGCATGTCTGTGTGTGTGTGTTTCTTTTTAATTAAGTCTTAAATACAGCTAAAATTACAATCAGAATTACAAATTTGACAAAGAAAGCTACTTTGTTTTTCTTTCTTTTTTCTGGCCGCTGCTTCTCACTATCAGTTTCTATTTCCATATGTAGTCTAATTTATCTGTCCATTTCTGTCTACTGTGTTCCTGTTTAGGTCACAGGTGCCAGTAGACACTTTTGATGCTTTGGTTGATGTGATAGTGATGTTAGGAAGTTTGTCTGCATGATGTCTAATAAACTAGCTGAAGTTCCTGGCACTGCTGCTGTTCTGTTTTGCTGGGAGAGCCAATGTGTCTGCTGATTGACCTGACTATGGTCCCTTTGAGATTTGGAGTACTGAAGGTTATCCATTCACCTAAAGGAATAATTTAATACTGTGTCTTCCAGGTGGTCAAGATTTACTGCTGTATAGCTTCGTTTGCTGCCATGTCTGCTCTAAGTGCAGTGGGGGGTCTCTGATCTGTTGCCCACAGCAGTGGCAGGGAGCTGGGATGGCTTCTCTCCTGAAAATAGACCATGGGTCTCAGTGGAGGTTCTGTAGTACACAGAGCACAAGGCTTATGTCTGATAAGGAGTATTGGGGAATATCTCCAAACAGGAAGGTTTTCTGCATGTAGTACAGGTAGTACATGCCAGTGGCTCTTAAATCGTATATAAAATTAAAAATGGTTAAAATAAGACATGTATAATATTGAAAAATCAACCTAGAAATAACAAGGAGATGTTTCTAATACTTGTGTTGCGGTCTAAAACTCTCTTGTAGTTCCAACTTGGTTTGGAATCTCTCTCTTGCCAACATAAAGATCATTTCTGTGCAAATTGCATGTTCGATGACACTAATAAGGCAGTAGCTATAACTCGGAGTTTAGTGGCTGGTAAGTTTATGCAAGTGTGATTCTTAGGATTCACTAGTAACTGATACAGCTCTGTAAATAAGTTGTGTTATCAAAACAACTGCTACAATGCGTTCTTTCCTATTTTCCCCATCTATAATGTAAGAATAAGGACAGTTGCTATTTGTAGAGGTTATGCATGACAGCAATAGTCTGAAAACTCATATTTCAGGTCTTAAGAGAATTGTATAAAGTTGGTATTAAGCAATCAATTATTTCTTTGCTTCATGACTAATTCTGTTCATTATGCTAGGCTGTTGTGAAGATCAACTGCTTTTGCTGAAGAGCTCTGGGAACAAACTACTAGTGATTTAAATACTATACTCAAACTGCACAACTTGAAGCTTTGTCAATTTACTATTTCTTCTTGTAGATTGCAGTAGTAACATATATTTTTCTCCAAGTACTGCAAGAGAACAAGGGATACAAGCCTGATAACTTGGCAGTAAAAAAAGTAAATTCAGCGCATAGCCCTGTGCTATGGGTAACCTGCTCTAGCTGTGGCAACTTTTAGTCAGATACTAACTCCCTTTAGCTGTCCTGATGATATGGCACTTAGTGTTTTATATGCATCACTGGCATGAAATGGTCTTTTAATTTAGGAAGGCTAAAATTCTGTCTTGGTACTCTTTTAAAAGTCTGGGCAAATTTTGAATTGCTGTTGTTACTAGCTACATTTTATTTGAACTGTATCTTAATCCTAGAAGATAAGATACTAAATTGCATTTAACCTGACAGAACTGTGTTTCTATTTTATCTCTAAAAACCTTTCAGTCTTCAGACCATTTGAAGATTGATTAACCTGTGAAGAAGGAGGGGGGGGGAACACTCCCCGCCTACTCCCCACCATGCCACCGCAATCAACTAAAATCTTATTCCCTAGTTCTGAATTAGATAACTAACCAGAAAACAATATTAAACTAGAAAGATAGCTGAAAATGAGGAGGTGATGCTTCAGATCTTTTTCTTGCACAGGTTGGTATGTAGTTCAACAGCATAGTGGGTTCCATTTGTATTAAATAACGTTTATTTGGCACTCTGAATATGCTGGGAGCAGTTGTACCTCTTCAGTCAAGCTTTACTTTGTTTCTGGTTTGTATCCTAAATTAGTCAGGTATTCTGAAATGAAAGCAATGTTTAAATGTTGCATGTATTGCTTGTTTATCTCCTTTCCCTGGATGACATTGACTTAAATGTCAGAAGTTAGTAGCGTTTGAACTGTGAGTATATTAGTATACCTCTTAATCTCAAAAAATGGATATATTCTTAAATTGGGATATTAAGCTTGAGTTTTGGGAAAATTTCTTAATTTGACTTTTTCATAATAACTAATAAGCTACTTTTTTGTTGTTGTTGTATAAGTGAAATCTCTAAGTACAATAAGATATTGTGGGAATAAATAAATTTAGGAAGTGGAATGTCTTAGTTCTTGTTGGGTGAGTGTGCTGTAATTGCAGAACTCTAATCTTCTCTTTACTCTTGCTGCCAGAAACTCCAGATGAAAATGGCAAAACCCAGCGAGCTGACAGTCTTATTATGAAGAAGATAAAGAAAAAAAAGAAAAAGAAACACCGGGAAGATGTGAGGGGAAAACGCCTGAAGATGTACAACAAAGAAGTGCAAACGGTCTGTGCTGGACTCACTCGCATCGACAAAGAAATTCTGACTCAAGGACAGTGTGATAACTTGGAAATGAACAAGGAATCCTTCAGGTATCTGAAGGATGAGCAGCTCTGCAGACTGAATTTGGGTATGCAGGAATATCGAGTACCCCAGGGAGTACAAACGCCATTTGTGACTCACCAGGAGCATTCTGTTCGCAGCAGCTTCTTGAAAACTGGCACTAAATTTAGCAACTTCATTCATGAAGAGCATCAGTCTAATGGTGGCGCTCTGGTTCTTCATGCTTACATGGATGAACTCTCATTTTTGTCTCCAGTGGAGATGGAGAGATTTGCAGAAGAGTTTCTTGCTTTGTCATTCAGTGAAAATGATAAAAATGCAGCTTACTATGCTCTAGCCATAGTGCATGGGGCAGCTGCTTATTTACCAGACTTCCTGGATTACTTTGCTTTTAACTTTCCTAATACTCCGGTGAAAATGGAAATCTTGGGCAAGAAAGACATTGAAACAACAACAATTTCAAACTTTCACTCTCAGGTAGGAAAGAAATGTTTAAAGCCATACAAGATAGGCAGTGTCTAGATGTGATTAATCTCATTAATCCAGGGTGGTAGGGGCATAAGTGGGGCATAATAGAGGTGGTATCGAAGCATTTCTGAGACATAAGTTGTTTTTGTTTTCTCTTATTCTCCAAGATGAAAAATTATGTTGGGACTTGCTGTTTGTTAGTGTTTACTACGCTGTTTGTTAGTGTTTCTCTCTGAAGCTAAGACTTTAGAAAGAGTTGCTATTTTTATGTGAAAGCTTTCCCAAAATCAATTCTAAATTGCCTTGCTTTTGGACTATGTTAAACCTACTGTAAAAACTTCATAGGAAAATACTACTTTCCTCCTTAGTTTAAGAACTCAGTTGAAAATTATTCTCTCAAGATTCAAATTCAAGTTCTTGAAACTTACCTGTGTGACTTAAATTGATGCAACACTAATAGACAAGTTAATTTCAAGATTCTTATATGGAGAGGGGGAAACATTAATTTCCTTAATGTTTTTGTCGTGATGCTTGGAAGTATCTACGAACATGCAGCAGCATTCCAGTTCTTAAAATGTTTAGATAAATTTGTTACAGATGGAGCAAAACTTTCTGCTCAGTCTAGTCTAAGAATATATCCAAACCATTGCTTACTTGCTTTAAGCCTTTTCAAAGAAACTTTTAAGGTCTTGAGAAAGACCTAAAGATCTAAACGTCTCTACCATAGTACTGTTGGAGCAGCCCTTCTTTAGCAACAGATTCTGGAAGTTTTAGTTCTAATGGGCTATTTGGATCTCCTCAAAGTTTGTGAAGTTATCTTACAAGCAAGATCTGCACTGTAAAATGGATATTGCTTCATGGAAAGATACTGTATGTTAACTTGCAGAGACTTTTAAAGCTTCCCAGAGTTTCTTTCAGGCAGCACTTAAATAGTAATTATGTAAACCTTTGTTTGGGCGCTTGTCTTCCATAATGGGTTGCTGCTGCAGCATTTTTTTAAATTCTGCTTAATATGTTAGATATTCTGAACTGGAAGAGCTGTATCAGAATGCCTAGTAATCCAGTAACAGTCTGAGTACACAAATAGTTCCTTATCAGCAAGACACTTTTACACAGCTCACGTGTGAACCTGCGCTCTGCAGACATGCAATTTGTCAAGAGGTTGGGTTTAAGTCTTCTGCTAGTCATTTATATCATGTTCTTATTGGCATGTTGGTTACATTCTGACTTATGTAGAGTATATGTAACAGTCCCTGAAAGGGCAAAGCATCACCATCCAGCTATGTAACAGTCGTTTTTCCTGGCTAATGGTCTTGTAAACCTGAATAGCTTACACTGGAAGCTTGTATGTGTAGAATGTATGGTCATGAATAGGAGGATCCACTGGGTTGTGTTCTGCTGTGGTATTTCAATTTTAAGTTATGTTTAAACTTGATCGAGAGTGAATCACGACACTAGTTTCATCTATGCCAGAACACCTCTCTAAATCCCACTCTAGCATGACCTGATTAATTCCCTAAGGCTGAAGTGTGTTAGTGTGATTCATACAGTAAACAAATGTGCGGAGGTACAACTGTGAACTCTGCTGTTAAAGACAGCTGGAATGTGAGTCTTCAGTATATGGATGATACTAAAATATCTCACTTAGACTCATTTAAATGCATTGCAAGTTCAGCTATGGTAGCTGCACTTTGTTAAAACCCAAGCTGAGTCTTGAAAGCTAGCTCCTCTTGAAGCAGGAGGCTAAAATGCTGTAATAAATATCTAGGCCTATCCTGCCTATGCTTTCTTACTTCAAAACAATTTAAGTGGTTCTTCATCTCAGAACTGGTCTGCAGAACTGTCATTCCTTTGCAGCACTGTTGAAGAATATGCTATAGAACACCATAGCATGATTAATCTGCAAAGTTATAGGAATGTTGTATGCAGTAACACTTCAATTTTTTTAAATGGTGGATGCTCAGCTAAGTGTTTCTGTTTAAGTCAAACCTGAATGTTTGCTTTACTGAACCAAACTGGAAAAATCCCCAAAGAAGATTTAAGCACTGCTATTCTTGAGTCCTGGAGAGTTTGTGCTGAGAGATCAGAATACTTTGATTTGTAAACTGCAGGTCTGAATGTTAACTGAATGTTGTACAAGCCAGAAGTCGAGTCGTTTTTTTCCACAGTTGCCAGATTTGGAGTCCTGATCACACACATGTTAAACTGTCAGTAGTAAGTGTCTCCCAGTTAAAGTAAGGACGTTATTCTGCAAGACTTCACAAAATCTAGTCATAGTGATCCCAGTTGCAGAGTGAATTCTTGCAATGAGAACAGTGTAAACTCCTTTAACTTGTCTTTCCTATGTGTACACTAATATGAACTAGTACTTGGGTATCTGTTACTACATGTAGTAGTAATAAGTATACATATACTACATATAGTAGTAACTACAACTTGTATTATACTCTGTATGGCTCTACATCAAAATACTTACTAAGCTTGAGTGTTCTCTGGGTTTTTTTTGCTTGTTCTGACTCATTTGTTCTATATTTAAGTGCTGAAGATAAGCTTTAGTTTGGAGTTATTTGCTTTTACTGAGAGCTCTCAAGACTCAAATCACTGACAACAGCGATTTGTAAGCTGTTTGAAGCTTATTTCACAATAAGTATACTTTAATTTGAAATTCTTGATGATGTGGCTTGAACAATATATTTCCCTACCAGCTGCCTCAATACAGTTACATCTAGGGCTACACAGTGAATTGGAGTACATCAAGAGTTGAAAAAAATGTCTATTTTCTCTCTCTCTCTCTCTCTCTCTCTCTCTCTCTCTCTCTCTCTCTCTCTCTCTTTTTTTTTTTTCTTTGTTTTCCCCTCCTCAAAAGGAATCTGATCAGCTGCCTATTCTGTTTTTCTATATAGTCCAAAGAACAGTTAAACTAGAGCTGAACAGGTTCTGGGAACAAGCCAGGAAAGAGTTTTGAGGGAAGTAGGTTTGTGTAAACTGATACTGCTGCTGGGAAGGAAGTGGGAGAAGCAGCAAACAGGATAGTAGAATACACTCCCCTGTTCTTGGTACATGTTGTCAGATAAAGTTACAGTCAATATTCTCAAGAGCTTTGGCTAATGAACCATATCACAGCTGGGTGGTCTGTCCTCGTTAACTCTGAACAAAAGCTTTCTTATGCTGGATAGGCAACTTTATTTACAGAAGCTATCAAAGTATAAAATGAAGAGTGTGTGTATTTGTGCTGCAGACTTAATTTGGTGTATTGCTTAAAGCAACGTAAGCAATATCTGGTCTTATGGAAGTAGCTGTTTTAGACAAATATGTAAACCCTGCTGCAATTGTCTGTCACACTGTTCTCATTTCATTTCCTTATGTTGTAAATAGCAAGTCTTTATGTATTCTTTCTTCCTCATAGCAATTATTAGTATTTCAGATCAGCTATGATGATGATGCAAAATTTCTCAGACTTTGTTTCAAACTTATGCCTCATGTGAGGGCACTCTTCCTACCAAAGAGGGTATAAGGCTTGCTTGACCTTAACTGAGGTAATTCAGACCCTACCTCATAAAATCTACAGCTATCCAAGCTGTCACTTTTTCAGGGGAAAAGCTATTTCTATCTAGTTCTGCTGTTACTCAAGAATGTGAATACTTAAGGCACATCATTCAAATACCAGAAAATGCTGCAACGAAAACCAAAGCCTTAAATTATAGTTTTACTTGTAGTTGGTGATAGTACCTTTATCCAATTCTTTCTATGCTTTCAACTAATTCTTTCAACTATGCTAAATCTGAATTCTCCTGTTAGAGCAAAACAATAACCTAAAACTACAGTCTTTTAGTACTACTGTTCTGAAATTTATCTGAAGTAGCTGATAAAGGTGTTATTCTACCTTATTGACATTAAGAACCTTGCCTAAAAGGTGCTAATATTATCTGGAGATAATCAGTACTTGGATTGCTAATTCTCTTGGCCTGTGGGGATAGTGCCTAGTTCATAAAAATCAGTGTTGTCAAAACTAGAAGATGAGTGTATGTTTCTCGAGCTGTGAATGATAACTCTGATGGGCTTGGAAGTAGGGTGCTTGATCTACAGTGAAGCTCTTGTAAGTGGAACCTTCTGCATATGCAGGTAGAGAGGTCATACAGCAGGCAACTTGGGACTGAGAAATAAAACTAAATGTGGAATGGTCTTTGGTAAGTTCCTGTGTTCCCAAAGAAATCTCTTTCTACTATGTAGATGAGTCTTGGACTTGGACAGGGATGTGGCCGGGTGAATTGCATTAATAGTTTTTAATTTCCTGTAACAGAACTATAGCTATGATGATATTGTTTTTTACCTCTTGGCTCCTCAGGTCAATCGAACGTACTGCTGTGGAACCTACAGAGCAGGACCCATGCGGCAGATTAGTCTTGTTGGAGCAGTAGATGAAGAAGTTGGGGACTACTTCCCAGAATTTCTAGATATGTTAGAAGAATCTCCATTTCTGAGAGTAAGCAGTAACTCATGATGTTCTCTTTGAAGTGCTATTGATATATTTTTGTCAGTTGTTAACTTTCAGATATTTTCAGGTAATTAGAAACCTTAAGGCCACTTTTTCCATTTATGTGCTCATTATTTAAGCTATACTAAGGATAGTAGAGCATCCTTTCCTCTGTCCAAATGAAGAGCTGAACTAATGGAAGAGCTGTGTAAATTATGATGAACCAAATTTTAGTTTTGGATATCATACATAGTAAGGAATTATCTACTTTCCCAAAAAAATAAGTTTGATAAGCTTAGCTTATAATGTATTTTACCTCCTGGAACTTGCATCAATTTCTATACAATTCCTTGACAATGAGTTTGAACTAGTTTTCCTAAAGGCATTATCTGTTTATATCACTCAATATTTTTTGTTTAATGTGTGTTTTCTTTTGTTTGTTTGTTTTTGTTTTGTAGATGACTTTGCCCTGGGGTACTCTTTCTAGTCTCAGACTTCAGTGCAGGTCACAGAGTGATGATGGTCCCATAATGTGGGTGAGACCAGGAGAACAGATGATTCCAACAGCTGATATGCCAAAATCACCATTCAAACGGCGACGGTAACATTTTGGTTTCTTTTATTAAAGCAAAAACATCAGTGTTACCTGTTTTAAGACTTGAGAATAAAAACTAAACACTTGTATGTAACTAGTTCTTCAGAAGGCTAGTTCACAACTTAGCTTATCATTTTCATTCCTGTTTAAAATTGGCATAGTGAATTAAGTCAAATGTTATTTGTGATGGTTATATTATTTCACTGCTTTTTATAGCACTGAATTCTATATCAATACTTTCTTAACATTGTAACCTCATGTAATCTTTCAGTAATTTAAATTCATCCAGCTTTTGTGAGAAACTAATTAGATGATAGAGGTGGGTGACATCTTCTAAAACAGAAGAGATTTTTAGACAATTAAAGTTGCATCTTAATGCTAGTGCGTAAATAGTTGTGATACTCTATGCTTTCCCAGGAAATACTGAGGGATGTGTATGCACGCATTCATGTATGTGCATATATACACATATATTTATATACACAAACACTTGTTATTTCTCAGATGAGTGGTCTGTAGGGCTGATTTTAGGAGACAAAAATTGGAAATTTCAGTTGCTACTTGTGCAGATATTTGAAGGTACTGCTAAATAACTCCAATAACTGTTAAAATACATCCATAACGTGTCATTACATTTATAAAAATTCTTTCAGCTCAAAGGAACAAAACTTATTTTTTGGCAACTAGATGTCTGTCCTGTAAAGTTTGCTGTCGTAACCTGAACTCAGTTATGCCTGCATAACCTAGCTGTACATACCATATTGTAACTGTACATAATACATAGTCTGTTAAGTCTTTTATTGCCAGACACTTGGAATAAATCAAGGGAAATAGATTTTGAAACCAGCAGGAAACAACATTTTAAAAGATTATTTTAAACAATGCATATTTTTGAGTACTCTGAAACATATTTCAGTATGCCTTCTGATTCTGCTGTAGATCAATGAACGAAATAAAGAATCTCCAGTACCTACCTCGGACCAGTGAGCCCCGTGAGGTTCTTTTTGAAGACAGAACAAGAGCTCACGCTGATCATGTGGGTCAAGGATTTGACTGGCAGAGTACAGCTGCTGTAGGTGTTCTGAAGGCCGTACAATTTGGGGAGTGGTAAGTGCAACTGGAACAACTATCCTAGTGGGAGAGTATTCTAAACATTCTCCCTTAAAAAAAGGAAAACTCACTGGAAAACAAGTCTAACTACGGAATGCATTCAAACTTTGTAATGAGGTAAATGTTGTCTGGAAATTGAAAAATATAAAATATCTACTCTTTTTTTTTTCCCCTCTTGTTTTGAGGCACTGTAGAAGTTGTAAGAGCACAATTGTAACAGTGGGATACAAAATAAGTAGTACTCAAAACATCATACCTAGGCATCATCTGTGATTGTCCTTTTCCCATGTAGTTACATTAATGTTAACTTCTGTAAACTGACCATCTAACTGGATTAGTTTCAAAGCTATAATGCTTTTGTATTTTGTAACCCATAACATTGCTCTTGACCTTGCACAGAAAGAATTGCAACATTGTTATTTCTAACTATTACAGTAAAAATTGGTTATCAGCAATCTCATTAGACTTAAATGAGTAAAAGGTGCCAAAACTTCCTTTGCCATGTTTCATAGTCATTGGAAAAGAGCTGATAAATATTTTTTTCATCATTTTAGGTTGTGTGCCATGTACTTTTTTTTACTTTTTTCCTTTAATATAGGAATGTTGGTCCAATTATAGGATGGAAGAACCAAGGCAAATTGTGGTCATAACAGTAAACTTCAGCAGAGTAACATTTTTAACATAGTTTTCTGACACTTTAGTACAGTATTTGTCCACAAAGACATAATTTCTGGTGCATATGCATTAAGGAAAAAAGCAAAATAATACAAATCTATTATACCTAAGTAATAGGTAATACCTTTCCTAAGTAATGTGTGCATATTGAGAAGAAATGAGACTTCATGTCCAGTCGCAAATCGAATTAGCTACTTTGTTCAGTGAAACACTTCTCTGGAAGAGGTGTAATACTCTGTAACTCAAATGCTTTAAAAATTCCTGGGCTTATCTCTTTCTAGGAGTGACCAGCCCCGTATAACCAAAGATGTGGTTTGTTTTCATGCTGAAGATTTCACTGATGTTGTGCAGAGACTTCAGTTGGACCTGCATGAACCTCCGGTGTCACAGGTATTGAATCTTCCCTGGTGACATCTCTTTCTTAATATTTTGAAAGTAATTTCTGATAACTTTCAGGCTCACTGTGTATCCAACCCTTTTGTATCATCAGCAATCCTTAGTTCTCAACTCTGTAAAGCAATTGCCTTTCTCATGTTTCTTTGTACTAAACTGGGATTTATGCTGAGAGTTTTTTACATTCTTTTTTCATTCTCCTCTCGAAGTCTCAGTTTAATACAATGCCTTCAGCTTTGTTAGTTACATAGCTATAAATAAGTTAATTTGTGACCAGTCGACCCTGACAGAGGGGGGGGAAAACAAACAAACGATAAAGGCATTATAAGGAAAGTGTTCCTTGTATAATGCACAACTTTTTATACACCACTATAATATATACACTACTAACATGTTTTCTAGCAAAAACATGTATTTTTGCATATAAGATTCTCTACTAACTTTATCATCTTTCCTCCTCTCAGTGTGTTCAATGGGTGGATGAAGCCAAACTAAACCAAATGAGACGGGAAGGCATTCGCTATGCTAGAATTCAGTTGTGTGACAATGACATCTACTTCATCCCTAGAAATGTCATTCATCAATTTAAAACTGTGTCAGCAGTGTGCAGTTTAGCATGGCACATAAGACTTAAACAATACCACCCTGTGGAGGAGACTTCTCAAAACACAGAGGGCAATTCGAGCTTGAACAATAGTGGAAAGACAGAATCAGAAGATGAACCCCAATGCGTGAGTATAAAAATAGAATCTGAAGAACCAGGTATAGAAATGCAGTTTGCAGCAGGGGTACTCTCCTCCTCCTCTGTTTCTTCAATATCAGGACTTGTGCAACCAGAACAGGTGGCCCAGCCCCTTCCAGCTTTTAAAGTAGAGTCTGATCAGCAACACAATCCACAGGATCATACAGGCTCTTCTGTGTGATATGTATATAATATTTTTTAACAACTTTTTAAAATTTTGATGTGAAGTTATAGTTTTATAACTGGCTTATGTTTTATTGAAGAAATCTTGCCTATAATTCTATAAAGAAAGGTGACATTCCAAAATGTCAAGCATATCTTTTTTACACAGATTATGCAAAATTCAAGTTGTATTTTAACCCCTTAGTACAACCTGTAACAGTGGTCTACCACTTCTTTCTGTTTTAGTAAAGAGATATTCAATATCTCCCCAAAGTCAAAGTGAAATTCCTCCAGGGACGTAAAATGATTGAACTACATTGGTCAGTGTTATTTCCCTACTTTTACTTTATCTCTAATCTTCACCATAAAGTGATGTTTTTGTAGAAGATTTGCAAAGTGACTTTCCCATCTCATCTTAATTGCTAAGAAAAACAGGAAGCACAGCACTTTCAATGATTTATAATATCTTTGGTATGTCTCTTCTTGACAACCTAGTTTATATAAAGTTATTAGTTATAGAAGACGATCTCAATTTCTTACAGTTCTACAAAGGTGAGTTGTTAAAAATAACTGAAGAAAGTGTCTGAGGAGGTGATTTACTGACCTAACACTTTCCATAGAACTGCGTTTACTGTTTGATGTGAGAATTTTGCTTCCAAAACACATCTTCCCAGAACATGATTAATTCTAGTGGCAAAATTAGAGAAGCTATTGGTAGTCTTGTGGAGGAAACTATCTTTGAGCACTTTAAGGCTTTAAAATAACCAACTTGGCAGCTTATTTTGACCAGGTCATAGTAAATGTCTAATGGAACCACACTTTCCCTGGTACTGATGCACTTAATATAATAGCATTGAGTCAATGAGCGACTTATACAATAAGATTGTCCTTTTAGGAAGTTCTGTGTTACTATTTCACAACAAAGTATTATGGCATTGGACTGCTGTTTCCATGTGTAGCTTTTGAGTGAGCAGGTACTGTGGAAAATAAATGGCACATGTTAAATATGTAGTGTCAGCTATCAACAGTTATTTTTAAAAAAAACCTTTCAATATTTCTGAATGTTGATGTGTAATCTGTACTTGACTTTCACTCACTCCATTTATAACTGTCCTTTTCAGTCATCAAAAGGAAAAATCCTGTCTTGTCCTTTTACCTCTAACACCCTCTGCACATTTAGAGTACAAGTTGGGTTTTGGTGCAACTGAAGTTGTCTCCACATGATAACTTTATTTGTTCTAATCCTCACTGGGGTAGGAAAGATTTGAAACACTATGTTAGAATAGACAAAAGCAAAGATGCTGTGTTAGTTCTGGATGCATCTTTTTAATATCAATTATTACTCTTCTCTTTATAAGGGTCTCTAAAATATGTTACTCTATAAATCTTACTTTGTGCAATATTGTTTGTGTAGGCTTTTATATACATATTAGCACCTCAATGTAGAGATCACTATTTTAAACTGATAGAAGAATAATCATCAGAAGAACTGCAATGATTAGTTAGAAGTTGTATTACTCCTTACGTGTGTGTATGTATTGTCTTCGGTACAAAAATGAGGACTAGGAAATACTTCAATTTAAAACTAATTTACAGATTGAAGTGGTAGTGACTTGTTTAGTAATCTGTGTAAATAAGGTGTTAGAATGGAAAGCTTTTATGATGAAAAGTGATTCACACAGGGGTGTAATTTAATCTTAGCAAAAATTCTAGATGATCAAGATTGGCTCACAAATGAGCTGTCTGTTCTCTGGTGGTTCCCCCCCCCCCCTCCACTTTTTATGTTGAGAGGAATTTCATAGCTTTAAGGATTGTGCAAAGTAAAATTCCTCACAGGCAATAGTGGTTTCAGTTCATCCTTCATATTCAAAGATCGTATGACACAAATACGTTTTTTCCTTTTGACAAGTCTGCTAGTCTTCCAAGTGCCAATCTCCCTTCTCACATGTGCTATTCGTTGGTTGTGTTGCTAGAGGGACATCAGTAAGGTGACTGTTCTCTAAAGCAGCACTGTGTACAATCACTCAGGAATTGACAAGTCTGCAAATCCTACAGTTCTGCCCACATATCTTTAAAGGTAGAATAAAGAGATTAAAAGCCACCACACACCAGCTTCTCTGAATTATTTTAGGACCTGAAATAGAATGAAAAAGGAATCAATTTGGAAGCCTGCTGTACACTATATTGCGATGTCATTTTCCTTTATCCATTTAAAAACACGCTTAAAGTGGCTCATGCTGCTTTTAAAACTCGCTTTTAGTGAAATCTGTGACTATAGTGTCTGAAGTATTCAGAAAATGCTGACTCCTTTTTGGATGGCAGCAGATGACTGCTTGTATCATGCTCTCCTTATAGTCACTTCAGTTACTAAATACCTAATGTCAGATTTAAATGTAGAAACCTTGTATCTTCAAATTACTTGGAAGATGATGCTGATACTATTCTAGACTATTTCTGTTAAATTGGGGCAGAGGGGAACAGACTTTATAAAAAGCTATGACCTTAAATACCTTATCAACTTTGGGGTGTAATCCAAAGTGGCATACTGCTTTTAAACTCCACCTGGGATCTGGATATAAAACACAGGAAGGATTGCTTGTGAAGCTCATAGCCACACTCTAGCCAGAGCTTAAAAATTCCTGCAACTGCACTGAAACTAACAGAGCAGAATTAGAACATGTTTATGTGAAAGATTCAATTGTTTTTGGAAGCAACATGTGGCATACTGATTCCATAAGCTACAGCTATTTTAAAATGAAATAAGTTCAAGCCATGTAGTGTTTGCTGAGTCAAAACAAATCTCTGGGTAAGTCCAAGTAAATACTTATGAAAATCTCTGTTAAATGAATTTCTCACATTTCTTAAAACAGCTTGCATACAGGGATAATCAAATGTTGGCAAACTACTTAAGTTGTTTTAACAGTGCTCAAGTGCTCTTTTAATCTGAATAGACACAAAGTTTATAAATACCAATGCACTGGTCAGTTACTGTAAACTGTCATTTCTCCTTTTGAGGATCTGCCCTGTGATGTGTCTTAAAAAGAAAAGAAAATCTGCAGTCTACAGTTGATACCCAGGGAAGACAACTGCTAGTTGACCAAGAACATAGTGCTCTGCCTGTGAAGAGTGGTCAGCTTCAAGCTGGAACTCAGGCTTTGGCTTCTCTTGGAAATAGTGGTGGTGTTGAGAACAGGTTTCACTTGGGATAAGGATCAGCGATGCTAAGGACGTGCTAGCAAAGCGCAGGCTAAAGATGAAAGATCAGCTTCACGTTCCTCTCTCCTTTAGACAAGCTACTGCTCATTTCTGCAGTGATATGACAACCTTAGAGTAATTTTTGAAATCAGACACCTGTCTCATTACAATATTCTCTTCCAGGAAGGTGAAGTGACTGAGTGACTGTTCTCAGGGGATATATAGTTCACGTCCTTCATAGATACAGGTCTTGCCATACAGCCAAGGGCTCTGTATGTGCTCCTGTCAGTTTTCCTCCATGTTACAGTTTGGCTGGAAGAGCTAATACTGATCAGCAGAGCTTTTATGGTGAACATGAATTCAAATCCTTCACTGGGCACCTCTTCCCACTTACAGGCCTGAACTGAGTAATAAACTCCCCAAACCATAATTTATTAGAAATGCTAAGCATTTGTAGCCATATGTTTGCTTAAGGGGCGCAAAAAAGAGGAATATTTGTCTTTTAATCCCCAAAGTGACCTCTCGCCTGAAAGCTTGTACTGTATATTCTTATGTTGGTCCACTTAGAAATCCCAACAGTATTTTGGCCTTCCACCAATATACGTAGTAGTTCTTAGAATGCAATAGCACATGTAGTCGAGAAGGTGTCTCTTACGACGGCACTCTTGAATGATGTTTAAAGAAATACATATGCTTCTAATTTCTTTGTACAACATGTAAAGAGATTTCTGTATTGCTGTTTTGTGATTTAATTTGATTTTGATTGGCAGCTAAGATTTTTCTGTGGTTTTAATTTATCTAAGGTCTTTGCCTCAGAGGACATGTACAATTGCCTGGAAGACTGTTTGCTTTGTGCGGCCTTAGTATATTTATTGACATTTAGCAAGTGTTTTAAGAGGTTTTATAACGAGTTGTTTAAACAAGTGGAGCTCCCAACCTCTCTGTGAATACTCCTCTAACGCAGTGCATTTCTCAGTAGCTGACTGTACGAGAGTGTCAAATGTTAAGCTATTTCTTTGTAAAATAGTCAAACGGAATGCATAGAATTTTTTCCTGTAAAGTATTTTTTTAATAAACAAAGTCTGATTTTTGTCCTTTACGTGATCCCTGCATCTTGCTGTCCTGAAACGCCCGGTGGGCCGGGTGCCGCGGGGCTGAGCGCCGCTTCCGGGCCCGTGCGGGCGCCGGTCCTGCTGCGCGCACCGGCCCGCGGCTCCCGCGGGCCCGGGACCCCGTCCCGGTGCAGGGGGCAGCGGCGGCTCCCGCGGCCCGGGACCCTGTCCCGATGTGGGGGGCAGCGGCGGCTCCCGCGGGCCCGGGACCCTGTCCCGATGTGGGGGGCGGCGGCGGCTCCCGCGGGCCCGGGACCCTGTCCCGATGTGGGGGGCGGTGGCGGCTCCCGCGGGCCGGGAACCCGTCCCGGAGCGGGGGGCGCTCTGGTACTGCGCACTCGGCATTCGGCTGGCGCTGCCTGCGGAGGCGGGCCCAGCCAGGTGGAGCAGTCGAGCGCCGCGCCCAGGCGTCTCCAGGGTAACGGCGGGCGCCGGGCCGGGTCGCGCCGGAGCGGGCCGGGCCGGGCCGGGCCGCCCGGGGGCGCAGCCCAC
>JAUBNY010000221.1:369689-389051 GCA_032275445.1 Crypturellus soui | reverse complement strand
CCGCAGCCCACGCGCCTCTCGTGCCCCATGGCCGCCCGCGACAGCGATGCCATCTCCTGGTACCAGAAGAAGGTGAGTGGTGGCGGCCGCGGCGGCCCCGGCGGCCCCAGCGGCCCCGCGCCCACTGCCCGCTCTCCGCGCAGGTGGGCGCCTACGACCAGCAGATATGGGAGAAGTCCCTGGAGCAGAGCGAGATGAAGGTAACGGCGGCGCGCGGCCCGCGGCCCCTCCCCGCCTCCCCCGCGCCCCACCGCCTCCTCTCCCCTTCGCAGGGCCTCAGGAGCAAGCCCAAAAAGAAGGGCCACATCCAGCCCGACCTCATCGACGTCGACCTCATCCGAGGTGAGCGGGCCCGGCTGCTGAGGGGACCGGGGCGGGAGCAGGGCCCGCCCGTGTGAAGCAGGGATCTCGGGGCGGCCCTGGCGCCTTGGGGATGGGGAGTGATTCGGCAGAAGCGCCACGGAGCGGGGCGGCCGGCTGGTCCCAGGGCGCGGGCTGCGCTGGACGAGCTGTGCGAGGAGGCCGATGCCTCGGGCTCTCCTCTCCTGCAGCGCTTGAACGTGTTCTGCTGGAGCGGGCGCCAGGAGCAAGGACGTTCGTGTGCTTCACCAGTAACTACCTGTATTTTTGCTTTTAATTCTAAGGCTCCACGTTTGCCAAAGCCAAGCCTGAAATCCCATGGACATCCCTAACTAGGAAAGGAATTGTGAGAGTTGTGTTTTTTCCATTGTTCAGCCAATGGTGGATACAGGTTACCTCCCAGCGTATTTTTATGTGGCTTCTGGTGCTCTACCTTATGCAAGGTGAGGAGTGGGAGCACCTGTGCCGCAGGCTTTCTTTTGTGAGAAGCATAAATCCTTAAGCGGTGTGATAAGGATTGATCTGAAATGCTCGTGTCTGAGCACAGGCTGCTGCCATGGGCATGGCTTTGTCCTGTGTGCTTGTGCGGGGTCCACGGTCACCTTTTCTAAAGTGATTACATTGCTTCCTGTGCTGTGTTTGCTCCGCTGTGTCCTGTCCATGGGGCTTTGGAGCAAAGCTTGATCTCACTCAGTTCATAGCTGCTGTCTGTGTGTGTGACCCTGAACTAGCTACGTAATCAGGAGTGCTCTGAGGGGCCGTCTTTGTGTGAAGTTACGAAGGTATTTCATTAATGTGTGTAAGATCCTGGGAAAGAGAGAGTAATCACCTGGGTAAAACAAGTTTCTAATTTTCATTTGTTGGTCTAGGTCTGGAACTGCTTCAGGCAGCCTGTTTGTACCTACAGCTGCATCCAAGCTGTAGTTGCTTGGCTCGAGTTCCTAAGGTGGATTTGATGTAGGAACAGTTAAGTGAAGAGTCTTTGACTGGTGTGACACAGGACTGACTAGAAAATTCAATTTTACTTTTTCCTGGTCTTAAAAATATGTGGATTTAGGAAGCCTCTTTTTGAATCTCAATATTTTTATCAATTAAATCTCTGCAGAATGTGACTCCGTAGTTCTAGTATCATTATATATCTGATTCTTTATGCTGTGACTAAGCCCCTTTTCTCTGAGGTGTTCTCTCAGCTTTCTTTTTCTCTCGTCCTGTATTTATTCTGTGGACAAGTTTTATACCTTCCTAATGTGTAAGGAAAGCTGTTTAGCAAAGGTGCTTTCTGTTGCTGTGTACAGGAACAAATCTACTGCATTGTGATGATTTATAGCTCAGAACTTGTGTGTGTCAGCCTGATTCTGTCATCATTGTTCCCTGATTTGGAATTTTGGTCTGCTGAAGATATGAGTTGCTTTCTCACAGAACACAATTTAAAGCAGCTTTTTTTTTTTTTTCTGTGTGCTTTTGCATCCTATGCTTTGATAGATTTATAGCCCACCCCACAGAATAAGCAGTTTCTGTGCAAAAATGCCTCACAAGATGTTTGGTACCAGAATTTGGAGAAAGAATAAAACAGAGTAAAAATAAACAGTGAAGACAGAAGAAATAAGTCGACGAGCTGCCAATGTGACTTTGGTGTTTGATACAATTTTCTCTTTTACAGTGATAGCAGTTGCATTGTATTTCATGATGCCCGTTGTGAGTGCGAGTGAGGTCATGGGACCAATGTGCCTTATGCTGCTCATGGGGACTGTTCACTGCCAGATAGTGTCCACGCAGATGAACAGACCCACGGGGACCAACGGGCTCAGCAGGCGGCGGAGGTAGGAACGCTGCCAGCTCGTTTGTTGGGGTCAAAGCATGTGGGAGATAGAAGATGGTGCATAAATGTATTCTATTTTAATATAAATACATTATTTAACTATAAATGTGAAAATGAGTATTTTCTGTTTGACTTGCAACCTGGACAGGTGCTGCAAATTTACTGATTACAGACCATAATAGCTCTACTTCAGTTTGCACCTGGACAAAGTAGCTTCTAAAGTAGCTTTGCAATCCAGGTCCTTTTGTGGCCAGAGGAAGGCATTATGCGCTATCAGGCATCCTCCAGGAGTTTGTTTTGCAGAGCAAATTGGAATTCTGCTTTGGCATAACTGCAGGGAATTGCTGATGTGTGTTGATAAGAGGCAAATGATGACAAAAATTACTTCATTTCTGGACGATTCGCTACTGGGAACTTCCTTTTTGTGCATGTGGGAGATGTTGCAGTTCATCTGTTAGGTATGTGACTTTCAGTTGTCTAACTCGGTGCAGATGCTGATAAAGCATCTGAATGCAGAATGGTGAGTGTGGGTATGACCTGGCCTCTGTTAGATTTCCACTAAAGACAGCGTTCAGATTTTTAAAAAGGATGCAGCAGACAGTTCATTTACTAATGATGTTGATGTCCTGTAGGTATATGCAAAATTTAGGTTAATGCTAGTAAAACTTACTTTATTATATATGGAAATGGACATTCTATGGGCATGACTCATTTAAAATAGCATCTACCGGCAGTTTAAATCTGATTTAGATTTTTTAAGAAAGACCTAAAAGTTTGTTTTGTTTTGTTTTTTAAATCAGGAAATTACGCAAATCTGTGGGTGTTGATGGGAACAGTTGGTCTTCTCCTGACAAAGCCAGTAAAGAAGAACAATCAGACTCTGCATCCATTCTTGACAATTTGTTTGGCACGCTCTTCCGAAGGAGGTCTGAGCTCTTTACTGGGTTTATTCTGTTTGTAATGTCAGTGGGCAAACAACATCTCAAACAGTATCTCAAAACTGCAGACAAAATGTGTATTGTCACTAATGTCACTAAAGTCTGTCAGTTTCTTCTGTCGTCTTAAGTTGCTTTTTGTTAATTTTTCAAAATTACAATAAGAAAAGATTTTCCTCTGGGTTTAGTAGTTTTAGGGCACTAGCAGGGTAATAACAGGAATCAGATTGTGAGAAGCAGATTGTGGCCCTTTTTATTAAAGGGACAGCGAAGTGTCTGACAGCAAAGTACAATTCTGTCATCCCTCAGTTACTACTTAGTGTAGGACCTGCATCACAACTGAAAGAGACCCTGATGTCATTGCCAAAGACCTTGTCTCTGCTGTAAAAGCATTTAATTGTATTTTCTCTCACAGAATCAGAAGAATAAAGCTGGTAGCTGAAAAGGGGACTGAGACAGAAAATGATGCAAGTGCTGTGAATAATGGCATTAAACACAGACATGCCAGATCTGAATACAGGCTGCTGCCCTTCAAAGAGAAAAATAAACTTTCAGACGGGGAAGAGAGTCATCAGGTACTAGCAGGAAAATCCACTTCAAATAGCTAATTTCAATATAGTCTCTATATACTGAAAAGTTTGTTGCTACTGGATTGATCACATCCAAGACACTTTGTTTCTTTACATATTTTTGCTTACAAATAGAAAACCTAAAAATCCTTTCTACTTCTCTAGCCGAACAGTTGACATGGTGCTAATGCTGCACTGTCAACATATTGTCATGTGTATGTTACAACTGTCAAGTATGTTAAACATAGGCAATCCTGAATATCTGTTATATTGAAGGGCTTGTTTTAGCTATAGAAACATCAGGTCTGAAGCTGTTCAGTTAAGGAAAACTGCTGGTAATGATTAAAAAAAAAAAAAAGGCAAATACCAAAAAGCATTTATTAAGCACTAAAAAGCAGGTCCCCTTATTATGTTCCTGGGGCAGGCATGAAGATAGACTGAAGCATCCCCTCAGGGAGGGGGAAGGACTGAGTTCAAGCACTGTGACTTCTGCAAAAGCTTTAAAATGTTAAGCTTTGTGGAGCTGTTATTTCTGAGGCGCCTCTAGAGTTAGAGGTGTCCCTCCCATCTGAGGAGCTGAGAGGAGGATCTGTGCTGAGCAGCATGGTGGCCCTACCCTGCAACTCATCTGTTTCTAGGCATTTGGGAAGAAGCAGAGAGAGGTGTTAGGGGGACACATGGCATGATTCGGGGCCTGCTGGGCAACAACCTGTAGATGTGGCTGTCCTTTTGGACTTGCAGTTGCTGGTAAGACACAACCCCGAGAGTGGCCCCCCACCGCCCCCCCGCCCAGTCTCACCCGTTAGTGCCCACTACCCCCTAAACCCAACCCAAGATCTGCTCCCGTTCCTGCTGCAGCAAGACCAGGGCAAGGACAGAGCGCTGTATTTTGGGCCACCCTGTGCTGCCAACCTGGCTTCATTTCTGTGCCTCGTGGAGAGTGTCCCCATCGCGCAGCTCCAGCAGGAAGCCGGAGGCTGCTGTCGGTGCAGGGATCCTCGCAGGGTACCCGCAGTGCTGGCCTGGCACCTCTGCGGGCAGGCAGCTCAGTGTGCTCTTATTTTGTCTGCTCTTTTTCCAGAATGAGTGCACCAATGTAGGTGGTATTTCTGATGAGCTTTCAAGTGAGGAGGATGCGGAGGCCATGGCACAAAGGAGTGTGTTACACCAGAGTGTGGACGGGGCCTCCAGTGACAATAGCTATGAAGATAATAAGAGGAGACCCATTGTTTCTCTGAACCAGGCTGTTTCACAGGTAATCATGATGAATTAATGTAACTTCCCAACCGTTATCATGCTATGGCTAGTGAGCTGATTTTTATTTGTTTTGGCAGGTCAAACAAGCTCTTAAAGGCACCAGAGACTCTGACAGTGTTGTGGAATCTGAACTAGAGTCCACCTTATATAGTCAGGTATGGGCCTAATGCAAGAGGTGTGGGCGTCACTGAGCCTGTGTAGTGCTGGAAAAGCCCCCAAGATAAACACCATTAAATGACAGCGTTTCAGCATCTTTGCCTCCCTCCCCGGCCATTTGCAGCTTTGTGAATCTATTTTGTTTAACCCCGAAAAATTGCTCTACCAGCAGCAGCAATGCGATCCCAGTTTTCAGTAATTGCTTATGTTGAAGGTGTATAGTTTGTGAAGCAGCACTTTTATGCTAACCTTTTGTTTTTGCAAAAAGAAATGAATCTAAATCTTTTATTGATACCTAAATATTTATGAACTGCTTTCACTTTATCCTTTTCTTTATCTTTTCTCCCCTGCCACTCCCACTACTGAAAAATAAAATATAAATCAATACTAATAAAACTGATAAACACTGAAATAAAACTGATAAACACTTAAAACACTGATAAAAAGCTTAAATAAGTAATTTTTTTAAGTTTATGTATAAAGCATAAAAAACAACCTCAGAATGAATGCCAATTTTTAGTTTTTAAAGTTGGAGATAGGCATGAGGTAATTGCTGTTACTGTGTCACTTCCTGCATGGAACTGCCAGTTACAAAACCATCTGTAATATTGCAGTCAACAAAGCCCACAGCAGTTTGGCTCAGCTGACTTAGCTGCTGTTTGGAGCCGTGGGACGTGGCGCTGTGAGTGAATGTTTTCCTGTCTTCAAGGACTCAAGGTCCTGCATCAGCACAGGATCTCAGAGCTGCAGTCTGACCCGGAGAGACTCCGAAAGCACCCGCCACGACTCTGAGACCGAGGACATGCTGTGGGATGACCTGCTGCACGGGCCCGAGTGCCGCTCCTCCTGCACCAGTGACAGCGAGGAGGTGACTGTGAGAGGGGCAAGGCGGGATGCGAAGGAAGATGTTTTCCAGCAGGTTGGTTCATTCACAGGAGCACAGAAAGCTGTCAGAGATTTTCTTCTCTAATTTTCCCTGCCCTCCCCCCACATAATATGAAAGGTTGATCTGAATAGTGTGGCTGTAATGTGAACTACCAACCACCTGATGATCCCCTTCTGTCAGCTGAGGGAGAACGAGCTGAGCAGCAGTAATGAACCCTCACTATCCACAACTGCTCAACTGGTAATTCTGAAACAAAGTACTTAAATCTGGAATCCTTTTTGCAACCTAAGCTAGGCAAAGTATGAATTAATAGATGGACAGAAGTATATCGTATGTCTGTTGCATTTTTTTTTTCCTCTTTTATAGAACCATTTGTTTTGGCTGCAGAATACAAGTCCAGCATCTGCAAAAGTGAGTGCACTGATCTGGGAAGGAAATGAGTGTAAGAAAGTGGACATGTCTGTGCTCGAGATCAGTGGGATTATCATGAGCAGGGTAAGCACTGAAAACCTCTCCTTCTCACACTTAGAAAAAAAAAAAAGCACAATCCTTCCTCCCCTGGCCCAAACTGAAAAATAACTATACCTGCAAATATGAAGTGCAGTATAAAGTTGCAACTTGTCTCCCAAAACTGCAGCTGGCTTGAAAATTCTTGTGTAGTAATTACATGTGCAAAACACAGGGAAGTTCTCAAAGGTGCACTCAGTCTCTAGTGTGCACTGGTATTGTTGGATGTACATCTGCAATGTGCTGGGGCTTTTTTTGTGGCGGTGGGCTGAGGTGGTTTGTTGGCTGAAATAGGAGGGATTGTTTTATGCCGTGTCCATGGGAGGTGGAGCTAGAGGATCTGACGCTTGATTGATTTAATGCTGCTAGAGCAGCCTGCCTTTCCCTTGATACACAAACAACACAACTAGTGTGGTTTTTGTTGTCGTTGTTTATTTGTTCCTGCTCATCAGGTTAATGCCTACCAGCAGGGAGCAGGGTACCAAATGCTGGGCAACATCATCACCATTGGATTAGCATTCCTGCCATTCCTCTACAGACTGTTTCGCACAGACAACCTGGAGCAGCTGTGCACCATTTCTGTAAAGGAGCTTTTGCACATCTTTTGTGGAGCACCTGCTAGCATTTCTGTCGTTGTTTTGTCTGCTATCAACTTCCTTGAGCGACTTTGCTTAACCTGGATGTTTTTCTTCATGATGTGTGTTGCTGAGAGAACATACAAACAGGTATGTCTGGACGTACCATTGCCTTTCCCAAACCCTGCTGAGCTCCTTCTGCCTTTCATTAGAGGCTTTGGTAGGGCAAAAACAGCTCCAGCTGGCAAATGTGCTAGAAATTTAGGTAGGTGAGGCTGCTAAGACTCCTTGTCATTAACAACAACACTATCTGGGAAGTGGCACTCCATGGAAGTGACATGTAGAGTGGAAGAAGAAGAAAATATCTACAGTTTCCTATTCAAAGGAGAATGTGCCAGTTACATCACATCTCCCTTCACTGAGCAATAACCTTGTCAAACTGGAGGTGGCTGTTGCATGGTGGGGGTGTGTGGGGGGGGTCATTTACTGGTTTAGTGAGAGCGTTGTGGTTCTGCTGCCACAGCAACAGCAGTTCTAGCTCTGTCCCACAAAACCTCAACACATTTATTCATGTGGGAGGTTCTTTTAATTTTTAAACTAATTTATGGTTTTGTGTGTATGTGGATTTTTTTTTTTTTAATTTGCAGAGATTTTTGTTTGCCAAACTTTTTAGTCACATTACATCAGCTCGGAAAGCCAGAAAATATGAAATTCCTCATTTCAGACTCAAGAAAGTAGAAAACATTAAGATCTGGTTATCCCTTCGTTCTTATCTAAAGGTGAGTTCTGATCTAAGATGCATGTAATTAATTATTACAGTGGATATAAATTACATATTTAACACTTTCCGCACTATTTTCTGGCATTTTGGACATCAGTGGTTGAATATTTAAATAATTATGACCGTTTGTGGAGAGCACTGTCATTGCAGCTGCATTAGGATGAAGTTTAGATCTAACTGGCATCACTGTTTCTGCAGCGGCGAGGCCCCCAGCGATCTGTGGATGTTGTTGTTTCCTCAATCTTTTTACTGGCACTTTCGATCGCTTTTATATGCTGTGCCCAGGTAAGCTTTTTCCACATTCTTCTAAATAAGTAGGAGATTGTTTCCTACAACTGGGGAGAGCAAAGCAAAGTTCAAGGTAAAAACAGATTAGCAACAGGTCCTTTTAGTTTAACGTAGTTTCAAGAAAAAAAAAAAATCCCAGGCAGTAGTTGTAGAGCAGAGCTATCTGTGCATAAGAATAAGGGCAAGGCTTTTGCCTCACACCAGAGAACCAGCATGTTACTCTTTATTGACACTGGCCTTTTTTTAACACAGGTTCTTAAGGGTCACAAAACATTTCTGAATGCAGCTTACAACTGGGAATTCCTCATCTGGGAGGCAGCACTTCTTCTCTTTCTACTGCGCCTCGCATCCTTGGGCTCTGAAACCAACAAGAAATACAGTAATATTTCAATCCTGCTCACTGAGCAGGTATTTCCTTTTAGCTCATTCCCCTTTTTGTCTTTTGGGGATATAATTATTGCTCAAACCATGTTAAAAGATACTAGAATCAAACTGTAAAATTTATAAACTTGTGCTGTGCTAAAGGAGAACTTATTAAACACTTGAGGAGATTCAAATTCCAAAATAGTAGATATTCTTAACCTAAGCCAAAAATGATCTGTGTAATTTGGAAAAAGCACTCAATTTTTGTCTGTAAATGCATCACTTCTTATTTAAGAGTGGAAGCTGAGTACAAAAATGGCTGTAATTTCCTTCAGTTAGAAAGGAGTTAGGGGTGAGGAGAGGGCAAAAGCCAGACTATTAGCACTGAGGCTGTAATGTCTGTCTGTTGTAGATAAACTTATATCTAAAGATGGAGAAGAAGCCAAACAAGAAAGAACAGCTGTCAATAGTAAACAATGTTTTAAAACTATCTACAAAACTACTGAAGGTAAGTTCCTCTCCTTAAAACATACACTTGCTCATTTTAATAGCAACAATGACCAGTGTTACCACTGTATGGCTTTGCTCTTCCTCGCTCTAGTCTCTCCTCTTTAGGTAGGTGAGCTCTCACAAAAAGGGAGTTATTTTATTATTACTAAGATTTTTAACTGTTTCTATAGCCATGGCCTAATATCTAGCACTGCAGGCCCTATGAGCTAGTTGGTGCTGTGCACATTTGATTCATAGCAGCCTGCTGGAATTCAGGTCAGTTGGGAAAGGGGCCATTAAGAGCACAACCCACTTCTTGAAGTAAGAACTTCTTTTCCAGTGGGAAATTCATTACTGACAGTAGCAAGTAGATATTTAGAAAAGAAAGAACATAGTCTAGGCCAATAAAATAGTCTAGAAAAATTATATAGCTTGTTATATCAGGCCCTTGTTTTACTGCTTCTGTTTCTACAACACAGACTTCAGCGAGTCAGCCCCCTAGGTTTAAAGCAGGATGTAGCTGCAGGCCATGATTAGCAAAATCTGTCAGGAAAACAGTATTAAGTTAAAAGCCAGAAAAACATTAGTCACTTCTGCTAGGGACTAATTTTTAATTACCTCCTCCCCCCCCCGGTGCACTGCAGGAATTAGATACACCATTCAGGCTGTATGGACTAACCATGAATCCATTGATCTACAACATAACGCGTGTGGTGATACTTTCTGCTGTCTCAGGTGTTATAAGTGATCTTCTAGGATTCAATATCAGGGTAAGTACAGCTGCCTCCTCTAACAAGAAACACGTTGTAGGGGACACTTTTGTGACAGGGCCAGCAGTCTTGCATGAGGTCCCCGCTCAGTGGCAGAACAGACCCTGCTGGCTGAAGCCCCATCTCCGGTGTGCAGGTAGGTTGGGGAGGGGCAGGCCTGTCTTGAACTGCAGCCCTGGTAAGGTCAGCCTCGAAGCCAGAGGTCAGAACCCCCGAGTTCTCTTACTTCAGAATGGAGAAACAATCCTGCTGCGTCTCACCTCTAGAGCGCTGCTCACTGAGCACTAAATGCAGAAGCAGCTTGGCTGTAGATGGAAAGCTACGTGCACACTGCCACAACCACATTTCCTTGTACAGGGCCTCTTCAGGTCTGCACCCATTTGCATGTCACTTCGCAGCCTTCCTCTCTAAGCACAGGACAGGGGCAGGAAAAAACTCTCTTCACCAACTGCTACTGTTAGGCTCAGGTTACCTTCTGAAGTACAGAAGTTAAAAAAAAATACTTGTCTCCTCCTATATCAGTGTGAATTTAGCTGTTGTCTTGTGGATGGAACAAGATTGAAAGTAATTCAAAACCAAAATGGGTTTGTCCTTTTAAAAAAAGTGCCTGGTCCTATCAGAACTGCTTAAACTACTTTCTTCTATAACTGTAAAAATAACCAAAGATCATCAGCTGTCAGCCCAGTACTCCCTCTCAATCTGTCTTTGCAGTTATGGAAAATTAAACCATGAACTGATCAACATCAGCATCAGAAAGACAAGACCAGAGGATAACCAATTGCTTGGGCAAAAGGGAGAGATGCTCCAATTATGGAAAACTATAATTATGGCTTCTTCAGCAGATTCTCAATGTAGGTATCAATGGTTTTTCTTCTGTTTCAAAGTTCTACAGCATACAGGAGAAATAGTGAAGTCACCCCATGATGTGCACTTGTATTAAAACAAAATAAAGGGGAAAAATAGCAGTAGTTTGCATTGAAAACAGCAGGAACTGTGTGCACATACTTCAGGGCACTGAACATTAAAAGCCCCGTGAGAGCCGTTACTGGAAGGACACAGACAACTGCTACAGGTGCGAGTGAACAGTCAGTCCTGCTGTTCCAGGTAGTAGCATCTCCTTTTTCAGGGAGCTCTGGAGTTGTTCTCATCTTTTCACATTTCTGCAGGTTTCTTCAGAGCTCTTCTCAGATACATCGATGTATGACTTGAACTATTTATTTGAATGTGCTAAAGAATTTTTTTTTTTTTTTACTTAAAAGCTCAGTGTGGTTTAGGATGCATATTGAATTCCACTGCATAACATTTCCTCTGTGCTGACAATTAGGTCAACTAATTAGCAGCAGTTGCTGGTAGGTCTCCTGAAAATAAATGATATCACTTTGGAAGACAGAAGCCAATCCTACAACAGAGACTACAAGTAAAGCATCTATCGCCCAGCGAGTCCTGCTGTGCTCCTGCTGATGGTGCTTCCTCGGTCTTTCCCTTGGGGGCAGGTACAAAGGGCATCATTTTGTTGGAGCCCCTTCTGCCACCCAGCCGCACGGCGAAGTGCCTGACCCTGGACTGCCAAAGAGAAACAGCCAGTGCGAGGCTCAGGGCAGGGGGAGAGACATGACAAAGACTTTTTCTCTGGAAAAGCAGATTATTGTTGTAGAAATGGCACAGGAGCAAAACAAAATGTTTTAATGACATATATTAAACTTATGTTTTCCTTCAGGTTTGGTAACTCCGTTATCTTTAGTATATTAGTAATGAAAAAAAGAAAGAGACAGGACCTTTTCATACCTTCATTCTTTCACGTAGGAAGTAAGATGGAAAAGGAGGTTTTGGTAATAAATTGTTTACAGTTATTTTCTATACAAGGAAAGGTTTTAAGATGTAAAAGTGACAATTTTATATATCAAAATGTACAAATAAACCTACAGTACAAGTATTTCATCATACACAATTTACACAACTTGATTTGATGTTTTTTTTTTATAGTACCTTTGTTGAACAAATGTTACCTGAACAGGGAGGCAATTAAACTTCCAATAATAAATTGCATCTGTTTTCCAGAAGAGTATGCTTATGGGTAAAACCTGGGTCTTAAACTAAACTGTTAAATGCAGGTATCACACCACAAAGTCAACATGAATTTGTTTTATACAGTGCAGAACCAACAGACCATGAACTGGAGTTTCTTTTTAATATCTATATAAAAAATAATGATTGATTTACAGGTCTTTCTCTAGTCAGAACCCCAGAAGTATATATAAAGGTGCTGTACAGTATATAAACATTTACACCCAGTACATCCATACATCGCTTAGCATTCCAAGGCCACATTGCTAAGTCACCTCATACAGTCAGTACAGATACAAGTTCTCTGGAAGGAGAAATCACAGACAGGTAAGACACTAAATTAGATCACATTAACAGAAAAAAAAAAGGGTAGTTTATGACAGGGAAGTCATTTCCGTGGTGCTAATTCATCTTCGTATTAAACTTCTGAACTTGTTACTCAATGGTAGGGAAGGTTTGTACAACTTGACATAAACAGTCTCCTGTCAAGAACACATGGTTAATATCTACATAAGCTACTTCAAGGTATTAAATATTTTCACAGTCATACTCCACAACAGGGAGTACTTGTACATATGCTACAGCAATCAATGGATCATCCAATGTGAAACAGCAAAGTGCAGTTCAGATCTCCTTAAAGCCTATTTATTTTTCCAAAAGTGTTTAAAAACCTCCTTAGGTGTCATTTGTACTTCTGAAGAAGTACATCTCAGAATGGATCCACTGTGCTTCATTAAACTTTAAAAGCATTCAGCGTTTAAAGCCAAAGATGCTGCTCAATCACTTTCAACTAGCAAGTTGGATTAGCATGAATTTTAACACAAATAAGTAAAGCTTGACCTTCTGTACTACCTTCCGCTTCTACAAACTGGGCCAGAATGTTTCTTGTACCACTTTTTGCAGACATTAAGGAAGCTATCACTAGAACTTCAAGGAAATTAAATCTCTTTAACTTTTTTTCAGCTCACTTTTCACACCTGATTTTCCTGTTCAAAACAACAAATATTATAACAGATATAATATCTCATGTTGCCTCTACTATTATTCTATTTAATGTTCTTAGATCACACATTTCAGATAAGATAGGGGACACTTCCAGTATGCACAGGTAGAATTAATTTCATCCAAGAAGCTGACTACGGTGTTCGGCTCTTATCTTTACAGAGGAAAACAATCCCAATTCTTAACTAATGCTAAATAATGAATGAAGGAAATTTCAGTATATAGCACCAGAATGACACTAAAAATAAATATGTACTCACATATGTTTACAAAGAATACTAAGGATGACATCCTGCCACAAGGGAAGCCAAAGGAATTACGCTATTTAACAGAATCCAGAAATCTCTCTTTTTAGACAGATGTTTGCTAACAGTTATTATGAGCATTCTCATGAATCAAGACAAATAAAACAATTTTGCTGTGTTCATAAAAAGCAGAATTACATCATGTCAAATATAATTCTTATCTACATGATTTTATATTAGGTATAAAAATAATAAAACCTCCCTTGGAACAGCATTAGTGGCTCATTGCTGCCCTAGAATTGATAAAACCAACTCACTGATTTTCTTACAGAAGCAGTAAGAACATGGATATTTCCTTATGTAAACATGCAACATGCTCTTGAAAAAAAATACCCATTTCAAACAAAACCTTGTCTTTTCTGTGACTGGATTACATATGAGAAGGATTAGATTGACTGGATACAGTAGGTAACTTGGCACAAGAACAAGTGAGTCATGATCGCACTGGCAATATAGGCATTAAATAATTTTGTTCAGATCCTACAATACTATCTGGGAAAGTTGTAGCAGTGCAACGTCGGGAGCAGCAGACACCGCCTCAGAAAGGACAAGGGAACAGCAGCTTACGGAGGAGTTTCATTTAAGCAATCCAAAGTTCCTTCATGCAGCTTAGATAGTTTAAGAATAAATCAGATTACTTTCCAGCCTCTAAACATTTTCTGAAAAATGACGACTTTATGTAAAGAAATGGTGCTTTTAAGTGATTGTCATTAGGAACTTGATTAAAATGTGTTTCTAAAAAAGTGATGCTAATAATGTCAAACCCGTTTTTCAGCCACGCCTGCTGTTTTGGTGACTTTACATGCACTTGGTACCTTCCAAGGTCCAGGCGTTATTGGTGCTCTCTTGCCTGGTGAACGGCTCTCTGATTTCACAACTCCATCATCTTTGGTTTCATCTCGTGGCTCCGTGTGTGTGTGTCTGTGTTGTCTGGTTAAAGCAACAGTCTCTGGGGGTTCCAGCCACCTTTGCTTCTCTGTGGAAAGCAGTGGAATATTGGAAAGACTTGAAGTTTTGAATTTGCTGAAACTTGGCTCTACAGAGTTTGACGACTTTATTTTTTCATCTTCAGAGGATTTTGTCCTAGAGTCACTGGCCCTATTGAACGGAAGAGTATTTTCAAATGCTGGGTGTTTTCTCTCCAGCAGCCACTCTTCCTTCCTTCCAGAACTTTCCTGGTTTGCATCTTTCCTTGTGACTCCTATTCTACCATTTCTACTTCTCAACTGCTCAGCAGTCTTAATGTCACCCCCAGTTGTTCTATCCTGATCCTCTTGTGACTTTCCTGATGTTTCTGTGGTTCCTTGGTTACCAAGATACTGCTGGGGACTGGCACCCCCGACTTGATTCGCTCTGCAACATCCTCTCCCGCTGCTGCTGCTCAGCCCCACGCGTGTGGGTTTGTCCTCGCCTCGTCTGGAACCGTCAGATTTGTGTCCGAGATTGTCAGGGAGGCCTCCAAGGTCACCCTGGCCAGGGCTGCAAAATCCAGGCTGATGTCGCCCCTCAGATGTCTCGAACCTTTCTGGACTTGCAGCCGTGTCTCCTTTTGTCATTTCCAACCCATGACTGGAGGGATGACCCCACCTGCTCTTCGTTCTCTGGGGAGAAGACATGGGCTTAATCTCAGATGGGGTTTCAGATAAAGTGCTTATCTTTTCAGGCACAGTGTTCTTGGCTTGTTCCAGTTTCTCAGACATCTGAACTTTCATTAAAGCTTCTCCTGATGTTGGTAAATAACACACTTCAGATGGGGAAGTAGACAGTGAAGATGAAGATATTGGTGATGGCTCTTCATATATTACATTTGATGAAGGTGGATTATAACTATCCCAATCATCTGAAAGAAAGAAGCAAGAGATTTGACTAAGACCTTACACGAAAAATATACTAAATATTTTAGAAAGTGTGTTTACTACTGAGGTGCCAGGATGTTATGTGAAATCTTCAATTTAGGTAAGATCTTGTTATTATGTATTCTCAAAGTCTATCAACAGTTTTCTGTACTTCACTGTTCTATAAGCTACAGTCATAAGGATGTGATTTTGGAAATAAACTTGTGCTTGGAAGGCTCTGCAGGGTGGGCATGATCTCTGCAGGACTGACAGGGTCTTGTACCAGCATGGTGTTAGAGTCTACATAGCAGAATTGCAAAATAAAATATTCCTAGACCTACAGTGTTAAGATTTATGCTAAAGAAAACTGAAAACAGTAAGAAGCTGAGGTTATTTGTAGCTTTGCACTTTAATAATAGGAAGAGATGAATCACAAGACATGCAGATTTACCAAGTCTTTAAGGAAAAACCAAGAAAAGCACTGAAAGCCCTTAGTGTTGCTCAGGTTTCACGTAGGGACACAGACTGGAAGCAGCCAAACCTGAAGGAGGAAGAGAAAAAGCCCAGAGCTATATACCAAAATCACGAGTAGAGCCTGCACAATCAGCAAGACAGGAGGCAACACAGCCCTGCCCCCTCTCCCCACCTCCCCTTCCCCAGACGAGATCAGCAGATCTCATCTACGCTGCTAAACCCTAATCTGAGCCCTGGCTTTGACAAAGCTGAAGACAGCGATCCCCAGAGACCCCATCTGCCCCTTCTGCAATTCTGCTTTTCTGTCAGGAGGTTTCAGTGAACAAGAGGAGCCAGCAACAATTCCAAATGCCTCTCGCACATCTCCTTGGTGCACGTGCAACACTGCCATTGCTGAAACTATACCCACCCCAAGGCGCTGCCAGTAGGGAGAAAACTGCATCTGTAACAGAATCTTAAATAAAATTAAAAGCCAAATGGTGATGACTATCATATGTGCACAGAATAGAGGAGATGAGTTTCAACAGAGCAGAGGAACAGATTACAAAAGTAAATATGCAATAATTTCACAAGTGTTGTAATTTTCTTAGGCAGTTATCATGCAATAATTTTTACTAAAAGCATTCCTTATATTTGAAAATATCAGCAACTTGCACAGCTATCAAAGAGGGAGCACCCAACTCTTTCAGTGAAACAGCATATCTTTATTAGATCCTATGCATCGGACCTGAAAATGAATTAATATTTTAGATTACGTACTGTGATCTGGTATCAAGCCAGTCCCTGGCCTCAGCAGCAGCAAAACTTTATTCCCACCAGCCTGAATCAGCTCGATGGCTCGTGTGTGAGTGATTCCTTGGGTGGGTTCTCCGTTTATTTCAACAATTTGGTCACCAACCTGACAAGAAAATAGCAACCAACGTAATCTTTATGAAGTAGCACAATAACTGCCCTGTATTTCATAAAAGCTGAATACTGTTATGGCAGAACAGGCTTCACATAAAAGAAAGCATTTTTTATTCATAGGTAAGAGTTCACCAACATTACGCAGTTAATAGTGCTGAGGTTTCTGAGGCCAATTAGCAACTTGAAGAGATAACGGGCCTCTAATTATAGTTCACACCAACTTTGTAGGCTAGTATAAAGTGGCTGAAATCAAATTCTTGCAAAAAGCCTGATGAAATTTATTTTGCAATACTTAGACCAGTCGATGGATGTCACTAGTGCATAAAAACAGCTGCTAAAAGAGTCCATCTGGGTTCTGTTAAATAAAATGTCTTTGCCAAAGAAAGTCACTAGTTGGTTATTCATCATATGGGACAGGAAGCCCCACACTGCACTGTGCGCACCATGTTGTGCTCAGCTGCTATTAACTGGGTGAGAAATTCCTCCCAGCTATTTGGAAGTACAGCCATGAAATGACAGCATTTTCCAGCTGAATAAGGACCAGCTGAACGTCACCAAAAGAGTGAGCAACCTCCTGTTGGGCAGGTCCAGGCTCTCCGTCCTCAGCAGCAGCTCCAGGGCATGCGGCACCTGAGCCCTCCTGAGGCAGCCCTGCCCGGCAGCTCTGCAGCTCCTGCAGCAGCCGCATCCACCCCGTCCCTGCAGCCAGGACCTGCACAAGCCCCGGGGCTGCGGGGCTGCTGCTCTGTGTCCCACAGCAGCCAGGGCTGAAGGCACCCGGTGGCTGGCACAACTGACCCGCTCTCGCACGTTACACTAACGCTTCTGCTATTGCCACTCACAGAGCTGCATTAGGTCGTATTTTACTCACACGGATGCACCACTAGAAATTGCAAGAGGATGAAAAACAAGTTAGGTCTTTCAAAGGCTGGTGGGACAAGTAGCTGTCTGCTCTTCCACTTTTCAGCTGCCACTGCACTACTGTGACGACTTCAGAACCTGAACAGTGTGCTTTGCATCTGGATCCTGCTGCACAGGATCTTGGTGCTTCATCTGTGCCTGATCTTGGCACACTGGCTGAGTTATATTATGTGTTTCATTCAGAAACTGGGGACTTCAATCACGCTTTCAAAGAAAACAAAAGAAAGTAAATAACGAGCATGTAGGCTCATTGTCTGTAGCTGCTCCTCAATCATTTCCCGGGAAAGCTCCTTCACAATCCTCTTACAGCGTGGGGATCTGCTTTTCAAAAGTAGGGCCCTGGGAAACAGTAAGCCAAGAAATGAGTCCGTTGCTCCTATGGGATGGAATCTTGCTCCACATCTCTGCCGCCTCCGTTCTAAGTCACCCATAGTCTACAGGCCAGAAAGGCATCAGCTGCTCCTGGCCCCTTCCACAGCCACAGGGTCGTTTCTTCTTTCAAAGCCAGGATTACCCACCCAGAACTTGCTGTGTCTGCACAGTAACAACTGAGATTGGCAGCTGTCCAGATCCTGCTCTGCCTGCTGGGCCCCTGCACTCCAAGTGTTACAAGGTTGGTACAAGATGTAAGTTTGTTCCCATTACAGGTAATTAAATACATCAAAAGGCCAACTTCTGTGCAAATGAACTGATCAGAGAAGACAAACTCACATGTATTCTCCCATCCTTGATTGCTGGCCCCTCTTCAGCAAGTCGAAGGATGAATAAGCCCATGTTGTATTCCTTTCCTCCACGAAGGCTGAATCCAAACCCTCGAGGACCTCTCTCCAATTCTACTGGATAGCAGCCAGGATTCTGTGGAGGAAGTGATGCAAAAAGATGAAGAGCTGTAGGCATATTTAAACTTTTGTTTTTCTAGAAAAATATTTAACACTTTTTGAAGAAGGTGCAATACGCTATTTAACTTGAATTCATCATGACTCATGTATGATTAAGTATACTAGTTTTATGCTAAGTCAAAATGTACAGAATATTTTTTCTAAATTTTAGACACACATGAAATTTCTTTAAGAAATCCTGCCCAAGAGTCTGGAATGGCCCAGCTCCAAAGATTTGCTGTTCCTTTTATAATAAGTTATACTAAGGAGAGAATCAAAATTTATAACATTAACAAAACATTCTCTGGAATGTCTCAAGTCCATTTTTATAAGCAAAATTTCTGTCCACATCAGACAGAAAAACCTTCTACTGTCCTCAGTCGTTGGCCACGATGAAGCAGTATTTTGCATGCCCTGAAACTCAGTTTTTTACCTGTGCCTGGGGGTGACGGCTTCCAGCTACTGAAGCAACAGCCCCCTCAGACTGTGACAAGTGCTTATGCTCGGGCCAGGAAAGCCTGTAAGAATTTGATACTTCTTTTCCAGGTTCGCCTTCTGTGGTGGCCCTTCAGAGGTAAAAGAAAATGGATGTTACTTTGCATTTAGAGAACTATCATCATAAGCTTTATACTATATTTACAGTGGAAATCAATACACAGCTGACAGTTCAGCTGACAGTTCAGGCTTCCTGCATGTTGAACACACAAGTAACTGCATATAAGGCTGCTTCTTGACCATCTACAGCTTGCAAACAAAATCACTAGGAGCACATGAGTGTCACCTAATGCCAAAATCTTGGCACACTGGCTGAGTTATATTATGTGTTTCATTCAGAAACTGGAGACTTCAATCACGCTTTCAAAGAAACCAAAAGAAAGTAAATAACGAGCATGCAGGCTCGCTGTCTGTAGCTGCTCCTCAATCATTTCCTGGGAAAGCTCCTTCACAATCCTCCTTTCGCACAGACCTGCTTCCTCTTGCCTTAGTGCATCCGCACTTCATCCACAGGACACGACAGGTTGCTGAATAACGTCTCGGATGTTCCATTTCCAGGAAGTCATCTCACCTTTATAATTTTCATAGAATACCTAAGGTTGGCAGGGACCTCTAGAGGTCACCTAGTCCAACCCCTGCACACGCAGGGCCACCCAGAGCACGGGGCACAGGGCTGCGTCCAAGCGGGTCTTGAAGATCTCCAGAGAAGGAGACTCCACAGCCTCTC
>JAUBNY010000221.1:337740-369589 GCA_032275445.1 Crypturellus soui | reverse complement strand
GTCCCCTCTCGGCCTCCTCTTCTCCAGCTGAACAGGCCCAGCTCCCTCAGCCTCTCCTCACAGGGCAGATGTTCCAGTCCCTGATCCTCCTCGTGGCCCTGCGCTGGACTCTCTCCAGCAGCTCCACATCCCTCTGGTCCTGTGGGGCCCAGAACTGGACACAGGGCTCCAGATGTGGCTGGTCTTATCCTGGTTTTATCCTACGCGTTGTCATCACCACAATGCGGAGTGAGCTTCACTACTGATTTCCAGAAACATGGACTTGTGTCAATGACTGCTCCATTCTGACACGGCTCCAAGGCAGCCATCCATCGTAAAGCTTACGAGAATAATCGCATGACATTTGTTTTAAGTTGCAACCACCCCCCTGATGGAGCTTTTCGGGTTGTTCTCAGCTTCCTTTGCCCCTGCCAAGAGCTCTGTACCTGTCTGCACCGGGAGGGTTGCTCTGTGCCGGTCCCAGAGGCCGGTGCTGTGGAGCCGGACTCTGCTTGGCAGAGTTTGTTCCCGAGGGAGGACCACGATGTTCTAGGGAATTCAAACAAAATCAACAGTCAGACCTTCCGAACACAAAGGTACGGGGCACATTTCTCATAAGACCACAGCCAGATTAGGTCTCACAGGAGTTAAAAAGGGGAAGAGATTTTCCAAGGTCTGGTGCCATAAGCCAGGAATCACAGCAGAGCTCACTGAATCCACTGAATGTAATTCCTATGAATTTTATTCTTATCTGAATTTCTTTTTTTGTCAAACAAAATCTTAACTGAAACAGATATGAACAGAAGTACTTTGGACTTGGAAGGTATTAGAGCTAGTCAGATCTACAAAGTTGGTTCATATATTTAAAATAATAAAAAATAATAAGAAATAAAAAATAACACTTATTTGAGAACATATCCCTTTTTTTGAAAGTAAGATAAGTCTGAGGATCTGCAGGGGCCCTCAGGATTCACGGTTGAAGGTGCTATTGGTAGGGAGGAAACTGTCGGTTCATTTAAGCCTCAACGGAGTTTGCCACAGGAAAGCTACTGGAGAGATGATGAACTATTCTGACAATTAAATTGATGCAACTTGTTTTCTGGTACGTTATCAACATGAATTTTAGGCATTTTGCCTTCTCCCACAGACTGAATAAAAATGTGTAACGTGTAAACTGAAGTGTATTGGCATTTCAAGAAAATCTTGTAAAGGAATTTTTAGGATGATTCCTAAGTGACTGAACACTTGCAGTAAATCCACTGCATTTGTGGAAAATCTTGTTTCTAAGTACAAAAAGTCTCGATCTCTTAAAAGAGCAACAAACCATATTTTACAGAGAGCTGCCTCTTAGATAGAACCTTAAACGGCACCTTGTAGCCTAAGATGGACTTATGTACCCAATTACAAACTAATGAACTCCTCCTTTTATTTATTTATTTTTAACATCCTGAGGAGCCAAACTAGATACGTTCCAGCCTTCTGCTAAAGGTGTCACAATAATCCACTTTTGAGTCTCAGTAAACAGACAAGCAAGCAAACCCCAGGAAAACATGCAAAGTGCACATACACCTCAAGGTAAGGAAAACGTAACGCTGCTCTGTGCGCTGCACGTTGTGAGACTGAATTTCCCAGGTGTGCCAGACCTCAGGAGTCCTTCAGAGGACAGCCCGGCGCTGTAGCTGTGACCTGCCTTGGAGAGATTTTGCCTCTAGAGACAGAACGTCAACTTTTGTTCCCGCTTTATACTCAGAATTTTAATTTATAAGCACAGCAAGGAAAAGGCCATCTGTTTGTATGAATTCTGCAGTCCTCTGTTCAGCCGGCTCGCTTGCATTTCTAGCTAACACGTGACAGAAGATGACAGGCTCCTGCTTTTGTAAAAAATGTTAAAGAATGTCATCTGGAGCATGAAGTGAAACTCGTTTATTCCTATGAAAAGCAAAGATCGTACTGTGTGAAAGCTGGGAGGGAGAGGCGCAGGCAGAAGGGTACACGGTAGCATCTGCATCACCAGTCTGAGGACAGCACTAAAGAGGGGGCACTGGGGACACTCCATTAGGGTCACACTTTGTGATGCTGAAGAGCTGCTGGCAAAACAGGCATTCTTCTCATCCAAGCTACATATATTATATTCTTCCTAAGTGTTATCTTGTGAGCAATCGCAGCAAAGCCCAACTCTCCCCAACTCCCCAGTGGGGGAAAATGATTGAAGTCCTGACTAATTTACATCCACTCCGGCTTCCCTCCCTCGGGGATCTGGCTGTATGGTAGGTTGCATTGAGCTAAACTGGATTTCTCCAGCTAAACCAACAAGAATTTTAAAACAGAAACACACTCTCTCTTCTGTGCACGAGGCTCTGCTTGCATTTCCTCCACTGTCCCCAAGTTCTCAATATTGAAACTTGCCAATTTTGGCTCCTCTACATTGCACAGTTTTGACTGCTACTGACAGTTTTTTCTCTCACTGTTGATTCTCACTCATATTTTAATTTATCTTTACATTCTGGCTACAAATCTGAGATTGAGGAAATGGAAGATAAATTCTTATACGGAACCTAGGAAGGGTCATAATAAATCAAGGACAAAATGCTTATATTAGGAAGGTTTCCTCTAAAGACAAAGTTGATTAAGATCCCTAGAGAAAGAGATCTAACGCAACCAACTCAGACTTCAATTGCATTATGAACATTGCCCTGGGCAACTCTGGAATGAATTAGATTTGGGAGAAAAAAAAAAAATCTTCACAGAAAAATAACTGAATTTATACAAGTCAGTCTGCTTCAAGCATTAACAAAAGAGAAAGTAAGTCTTTGGTATTCCATATTGCAGGCTGAGATAGCATGTTACATATTTGCAATGAATATGAAAGTACAGAACAATCTGTGGGCTTTCTTCACAGTCTGCCTTTAGGTATTTATTATTTTAAAGGTGGGAAAAGCCAAATTTCTGGCAAAATAACAATAGCTGATTTAATTAAACTCACAAGCGGCAACCCAGAAAAAGGCACTAGTAAGCAGGGTTGGAAAATAGATTTTTTCCTCATTAAATGGTTGATTTTACATATTTATAATGAAATGTTTGTGTAGGAACAATGCCATGCTGAATGCAATGTTGCATGAGAGATTTCATTAAAAATACGAGCTCTGAAGATGTGACTGCAGCCACAAAAATCCATTCTGCTTTTTAGGGCACATGACTGCTGTGTGTGAAGAACATGCTGAGCAGCCTGGAAGGCTCTGCAGGAAATCATCTAAATGGGATTTTTATGATGGGATGTGACCATTTTTCAAAATGTGTTTTTAGAAGACACAACGACAGAACATTTCTGTTGTATTCTGGAAATGCAGTACTAGGCAACTTGTGTATTTTCACATAGCAGGAAGAAAAGATGCAGAGTGCCTAACTGGAAACTATCTAAAAGGCAGCTGTTCACAGGCATTCTCGTGAGCAGCAGTCTCTCTCTCTCATTTGAGAAACCATGAGTATTTCTCTTACTCTGCATCAAGTTCTCCATATATCTTATTTTTCAATATAACTACTTCAGCATCTGTCTAATTCTGCCCCCTTTTTGCTGAGTCCTACAGAGCAAATGAACAAGCTTCACATTCAATGGGAGATTTTCTTTAAATTCCGAGCCCCTCTCTGCATTAACTTCAGCAGGTATTAAACACCACTTTGAAACGCTTCAGTTTCGGTAGGACACATTCACCGGACTGTTATGTATCTTCCTCACCTTCCTCAGCAACGACGGTCAGCGTGACCACGTTGCCTGCGTCCTTGATCAGCTGCACGATGTTGTCATGCGAGAGCTCAACGATGGACTGACCGTTCACTGCCGAGATGCGGTCTCCCACCTTCAGCTTCCCACACTGCTCGGCCGGGCTGCCCTCTATAACACGGCCAATCTTGTGAGGAATCACTAGAAAACCAAGAACAGGCAGATGAGCTTTTTCAGATCACAGTTAATATTCGAGTTAGTGTACAGACTCAGAATCACCATAATCACCAGGCAGCCTGTTCCTACTCCAAAGCGGGGCGTTTTAAAGTAAATATTGAGAGGTTGTTCACCAACAGGCAAGAAGCTGATGTGCACGCTCAAAAGAGCAGCTCTCCTGACAGGTACCTAAGCAAGCTTCCCGCCCTGCCCAAGAAGGCCCTCTCCCTCTCTCCACCTCCTCAGCCGTGGCCGTGCCAGGCCTGAAGGTGCTGCAGGAGGAGTCTGCTGCAGTGTCACCCATCTGCAGGGCTGCACAGCGCTAGAGAGGTTGGGTAAAACGCACGTGGTTAACGTGCAATTGTTTGGGCTGCACGCCGAGCCCACGGGGCCACCTCGTGCTGTGTCACTTTGGCAGAGGAGCTGTGTGTGAACTCTGAGAAAGGGAACAAACCAGAGCAGGCTGCTGAGCTCCCTCAACACTCAGATACACTTTACCCGGCCTCTGCAGGGAAGAGAACGTGTTAGCTCTTCCGGGAGCGCCCCCCTCTTCCCGGAACTGGGTACGTCTTGTGGCTCTAGGTGTTTTGAAGACTGTTACACATTAGTGGTGTTAACCTTATCCTAGGATTAGCAACCTGAAGACAATAATAAAAGGGAACCACCTCAGTATCCCTCCATCCATGTTGCTCCAGTTCCAAGGTGCTAACCCTGATGCCAAGGGAAGGTCCACACTTTGCTACCCAAGAGCTGCCCAGTGCTCGGGGCTGGAGAAGCGGGAGCCGTTCCCGCTCAGCAGGGAGCTGTTACCGCAGGACAAGGACACCACCACCGCAGGACAAGGGAAAGTTCACTGTGCTGCTTGCACCTCATACGGAAGGGCATTTTGCACTAAATCAAAGCACATCAGTCTGTGTTCCTATACATCTAGGGCAACCTTTCACTCACCTGGGTCCCTAAAGCATAGCAAAATGTTCCTGTCCTTACAGAATCTCCATGCAGGCTTCTTAGTAACTCTATTTCCAAGCAGCACTATCACTTCTCCTGACTGACCTCTGTGCTTTTCACGAGTGCTCCTCCTGTAAACACCTGTTTGGATATCCAACAAAGCCTGGACCTGGAATACTTTTGACATGTACCTGGTTTATTAAGCTTTTCTAGTCCCTGCTCTCCCAAACATGCTTCCTCCTTTTGAGAGATCAAATTGATAAGGAATATTATGCACTTTTCAAGATTATCAACAGGTATTTCAAAACCATGACAGCGAATCTGAAGCACTTTCAGAAAGAGACATCAGCTGAGATCATCAGCCAAGATGAAAAAACATCAAGGCTTGTTTTAATGAGCCAACACAGAGCAGTTACTGCACAAGAACAGCCATTAAGGCCTTCTCGCATTTACCATGAGTTTAATTTTTAATTACACTTCCCTTAAAAGACTTTTTTTAGTATAATCTAAACCTAAGAACCAACTGTGAAGAGAAAATCAGGGTTACAGACTACCAACTGCTGATTATTTGCTTTATAACATTCTGGCTTCACAGGAACGCAGCGGCTTCATTTTAAACTGCAGCAAAAAGTTCAGCACCCAGCACATCAGCTTACCTGTCTACTCCTGTGTGTTAGAAACAGCCCAGGATCACACTGCTTATATTTCAGTGATGAAATGAGTTTCAATTAACTTCTACTATTTCCGATAATAGTATCAATCTAACAGATCTGCGCAGATTCCCCAGCAAAAATGTTGTCTACACGAGTTCTGCTTGTATTATTTTTATTAATATCCAACTGCCTAGACAACACAGCAGCAGCCCACAGTGATTCTAACACAGGACACAATTTTCACAGCATCAGAGGGTGACAGATCCAGGCCCGGTTGTTACCATGGGAACTGCTCTCATGAAAAGCTCAGCAGCTCCGCGCAAAATGGAAGAGCAGAAGAAAGTTGCCGAGTTCACAGACACACAACCCATCATTGTATCAGTCTAGAACCACTTGAGGAGTTTCAGAAAGGTGATTTACACCAAGCAACTATACGAACAGAGTAAAGAATGCAGGAAGTACCGTTTTTTTAATGGCAATGAACTGAGCGAGTTTGTGGCCGAATTCACTGTGCTGGTTTGTGTTTTAAGGGCTGACACAGATAACTAACTCAATGGACAAATCTCAACAGGATGACCCTGGTCATCAACTCATGCAGAAAATGTTCAGTTTATACTTGGCACTGCTAGATAACGAGGAGCTATCAGCGCATAGAATACAAAATGCATTTGATTACACAGAACAAAACTGCTCTTGTGTAGAGGGTCACAAATCTGTCCATTGTGTTGGATTCCAGAGCTTCCTGCACGCAGCTTCTCTTATTCATTTCTGCTCACAATGTACCTTTTATTTTTGCTTTTAAGGTCGGTTATTTTGCTGTTTATCTTTACAATTATGTCTGAAGACAAATCCACATCTGAGAATTGTAATACGAGATTGCGCTACCTTCTCACTTTGAGGATATTTTGAGGCAAGCATCCTGACTTCCTGACAATAACAAGATTGAAGCTATATTTGCATTAAAATGCCTGTGAATTAATGAAGTGTATACAATCTATGACATTAGCACAGCCTGAAAACTGTCCACGTCCTGAAGAATAATCTGTGACAAATGTTTCACACTCCTATGTATGGGCTGGTTGAGTATGATTTATTTTCTCCCTGCTCTTCACTTATGCCACTGTTGGGTAAAAAAAAAAAGGTCATAAAGATGAAACAAGACAGATTAAACTTCAGTTGTTTGAATTATGAGAGTACTGTCAATGGAACAAGACTACACTCACCCAGACTGCTGAATATGCAGCCTAACCACGGCTCGGGGAAGGGAAGATCACTGAAGAACACACAACCCTGAGCACATCTGCTGAAGACAACAGCAGCTTTGGTAGAAGCATCACACCAAGACCACCAGGCATCAGTGAAGCCAAGTACTAACAACACGGGGCTGAATATAGCACTTACCACCAGGTGGAGGTTTATTTTTTGAGGTGAGAATGACAAAGCCAAATCCTTCATTTTCCTTCCGCTGTAGACGGACATCATAGACCTCTGAGGACTGCTGGCTTGCAAACTCCACCCTGTTCAGTCGAGGAGACCCATCTTGGCCTGAGATAGGCTGTGACTCTTCCTCCTCTGGCTGCTTCTCTCCTTACAGGTAACAAACATACAACAAATGAGAAAAAAATATATTGCTGTTTTATTAGGCAACTCTAACAAAACTGTACACAGCAGTATTAGCACCAGGATGAAGACACAGTGCCTGCTTGGGAAAGCAGTGGGCAATAATAATGAATGTTATTGCTCCATTTACACAGCACAAGCAACTGTTCCAACAAGCATCCGTGAAAAGGAAAACCATCAGCCTCATCCTAACTTTCAGAGTCCTACTTGTGCAAGCAGTGCAAACTAGCAAGCACCAAAAGCATCAGCATATTAAATTCTGCTTTTCTCCACTTACTCAAAATTACAGATGACAGTCTCTCTAATCTCAGAATTCATTCTGTTCCACTGCAGTAATTGATATGTTTCAGTGCAGCTTTAGTTGAAATGGTTATGAAAATGGAGGTATTCCTGTAGCCAGCTTTGGCACAAGCATCTCTCACAGGCACCCTCCTGGCAGACACGTACCACCAAAGAAGATCTTCCTCCGGACTGTGAGCAGCACTTGACCATTTCGTGCAGCGCTGGTCATCAAGTCCAAAACTTGTTTGTGTGATTTCCCTTTCACAGGCACTCCATCGATGCACATCAGCTCATCAGCAGCTCGAAGCCTGCCATCTTTTTCTGCTGCTCCCAATGGGATTATGGCTCCAATATAAATCTATCAATAAAGCACAGGCAGTGGGGGGTTTGAACTGTAGAATGAGAGCACATCAAAATACTTAGTGCTGCCAATCTATACAAAACCAGATAGAATAGAGCTTTCTGAAGGATATTTTTAAAGAATCTGTTTATCATATTCTCACAGAAACGTAGCCAGTGAGCGTAGTTTGTGCCAGCTGAACGAATGGATACAATTTGGGGCTCAAAGCATCCAATACATGCTTAGAGCTTTTCAATGAATTCTGGAAGCATCCTTATCTTGGGAGACAAGACAAGGTCAGAGTGTCTGGGGCAAAAGCAAAAACTTTGGATAGAAACCAGCTTCGCCTGTGAAAAGCTGCCCAGATGGCTCCATGCTTTATGGTTTCTAGTGCATAGCTCTTGATAGTTAGACAAAGAACTCAAAGAGTTGCACTCCCCGTGCCAATTTGGTCTACCACACCCCATAAAGTGCCAGGTAAATGTGACACAGATGAGAATAACAGATTCTAGTTTATATGCTACAATCACATTCAGGTTAAATGAAAGATTAAAAAGAATTATTGCCTGTAGCTGTCTGAGGTTAAGCATTAGAATGGACTATCCAGGAGTTTCCATAAAACATTTACCATTCTGCCTCATCACTGACATCCTTTCACAAGGATCTCAAGCAGAGACATCATCTGAGCCAAGACTAACAGGATTAGGCAGTATAACATGCAAAGGCTTAGTGCCAACAATATCCTTTACATCATTCTCAAGACATAGCAACAACTATAGAAACATAGATGAGCATTACATGCTTCATGGAGTATTATTGTTACCAAAAAGAGAATCTAGACAAATAGAAAGTGAACACTTTTGTTGTGGACTGAAGGCAACCATGACAAGGAAAGGAAAGGAAAGGGAACTAGCCATTTTCACAGGATCACAGAGTGGTTGAGGTTAGAAGGGACCTCTAGAGATCACCTAGTCCAACTCCTGCTCCAGCAGGGACACCCAGAGCACAGGGTGGTATCCAGGTGGGTTTGAAGATCTCCAGAGGAGCCTTCACAGCCTCCCTGGGCAGCCTGTGCCAGGGCTCTGGCATCCTCACAGGAAAGAAGTTCTTCCTCACATGGAGATGGAATTGCCTGTGTTTCAACTTGTACCCATTACCCCTTGTCCTGTCACTGGCCACCAATGAGAAGAGTTTGGCCTCCTCCTCCCTACATTCTTGCCTCAGGTATTTATACATATTGATCAGATCTCCTCTCAATCTTATCTTCTCTAGCCTGAGGCCCAGCTTGCATAGTCTCTCCTCATTCCATAGATGCTCCAGTCTCTTAATCATCTTTGTCGCTCTGCACTGGACCCTGTCCAGAAGCTCTGTGTCCCTCCGTGTCCCTCAGAATGTGAGAGAAATGAGAATGATAGAGCAGGAGCCATTCTAAGAGAAACACTGTAAGATAATATGTGGGGCAACTGTAAACAACTTCACTTACTGGTTGATCTGGTCCATCACCTCCAAGCACTCGGAAACCAAAGCCTGACTCTTGTTTCCGCAGGAAAACATCCAAATCTCTTGTGTTTGGAGCTGAAACAAAAGTAGTATGAGAAAAGCTTTTTCAAGAAAAAGATGAAAGAGGAAAGGATAGGTTGATGAAGGCCACAGGACAAAACAGAGGTGCTTTCATATGCAGCCCTGGAATAAGATCCAGACTGTAATATGGTTCAGAACTATATTCTAGGAACACTGAAATTATGAGGCTCATTTCAGAAATTTGATGATTAGAGCACCTTAGAGCTTGAAGAATTAGAATTATCATATTGTGGTAAATTGGTGCAAGTTCCTTTCTTCATGACCATACAACAAAAATTTCCTACTGTATTCCAGTGTAGCTATAGTAACTGATTTTTGGCATACTAAATTATTTGACATGTCAAGTTTGCTTAGTTTTCTTTTTCTTTGATCTCTGGATGTTAGTCCTTAATGACTTTGTTACAAACAGCATTTTTTAAACTGTCTGTATAGTCTTACTATGGAGCCATTTACATAAGTCTATCTGCAGCAAAGCTCAATTAAAATATTAACAGAGGGTTCTTCAGAAAACACCATCAGCCTCTTCTGGCCTATCACTAAAACCTGTGCTTGAAACACTATGAAAGGACTGATAAAAGTGCTGGAATTCTTTAATATAGCTATGTCAATGTCAGCAAAACAGACTTTATTTTCTACTTCTTATAACATTTATTCCTGGATAATAAATGTTACTCAGAATATCTAGCTCTCTTCAGATATACTGACATCGTTTAAGTTTCACATAAGGATGATGCTTAGTCTCTCAAACGATCTGCTTTGGAAGAGGAAATCGCTTTTATCAGGTCCACGAATTGAAAAATTTGTTCAGAACTTTCTGGTCAGGAAACAATCTTAGAACGTTACCTCATTTCTGTAATTAATCATTTAATCATGAATATGTTTGGGGAATACGTTGGAATACGCGCAGGAGGGTACGCTGGTTGATGATCACACATTTAGAAGCAGCGTCTCGTGCGCTGATGGGGTCTCACATAAGCAAACTTGCAAAGCAGTCATGACACTGCCCCTTGCTGTACCACCAGCCAGCCCCGAGACAACCCCTCAGTCCAGTGAGGCAACCCCTACTATTGATTACTCGTATCATGGAGTAGCTTTCCCAGCAGCTCTTCCAGGATATTTAGAGAAGAGGTTTGGCTGGCACTCTTGGCACAACAAAAGGTTTTTGTTTATCCCACGTACTGCGTTACATCCGATACAATGAGTCAGTAGCTTTACACAATGTGTACTTGTTCTCATTAACTGAGCGGGTATCTTCGCTAGTAAAACCAGATAATGTTATAAGTGACATGCTGAGCTATAATTTCCAATGCAGCTGTATATGCCACATCGTGCAGTGTTCTTCCCAAGCGTGCCCTGAATGCTCACAAGGTGAGTTCATTCACAAGACCATCTGCTGCACCAGCAACTGGAAAAGAATACGTGTTTTAGCAAGGCTAATGGAGAAAGCAAAACTTTCTTGGTGGGGTGGGGGGCAGTTTTTAAAAATTTCTGTATGAATTAGACATTCCTCAAAATGCTGTATATATACAAAATAAACGGCTAAGATGAAAGGCACAACTGTTTTACCACATTTATGACATACAGGAGGCACTATTTCCTAATTAATAATTCCAAGTTGATATACTCACGCTTGTCCTCATATATAGTCTTAGACTTCAAGTAGACTTCTGAAGGGTCTAGCTTAGGAGAGCCTGATCTCACAGCAGTGGGTGGAAAAGGCATAGGCTGTGGGATGGGATCGCTGAGAGCTTCTAGACTCCCTGAATCGTCTTGCTTATCTTTCTGAAAGAGAACCCCCATTCCCACAAGATCCATATTAAACCAAAAGCAGTAACTGCAATTGTTTACACATGCCTGCAAAGGCAATAAATATCAAGTCAAAATGCACAGCAAACCAAGGAAATAAGGGCATCGTTTCAACTAGTTTTTCCAACACATAAGCTGTGTTCACAGCAGGTGTCTGACCAGACTGCTAAAGGCTTCCAGATGGGTCCTGAAACTCTACTCAAGTTTGGGCTCAGAAAGTTAGTCCAGGGACTGACGCCCACAGACAAACCTCTGTGATTCCTCATGACTGCACACTGAACCACGCTCTTGCTTGCGAGTCAGTTCTGGTTATTACAGGGTGCTAGCAGCGCAGCGTGCAACTGCCTCCTCCCAATTTCAAGCTGTTGAATTATATGAAAACAACAGAAGAAACACGAGGTATCTTCAGTGTCAGGTTGACATTATAAAGTACTGAACAGGAGGAATACAATGGAGTATTACAAGGTATACATGCCATCGGGAATAAAAATTCAGTATTTGCATTTTTCTGTTATGATGTTTCTGCAGCATTCCAACACTATCTCAAGGACACCAAGTATCCTTGTAGCCTCCCATCCTAATTTCCATTGGTTTATGCACTAAAGTAATTTTAAATATTGATTCTGGGCTGAAACCCAAACTGGAAAACTGGAGCATGGCAGTCCGCACGCGTCTGCGCATGCTAAACAAAAACACAATTAGAAGAGACTTAGATGCCCTTTTAAGAAGACTGGAAGAAAATTCCCCCAAGGCATTTAGTAGTTTGACACTTCTTGTATGTTTATAAACATAAGACCTTGCCCTTTTTGACTGAGTTAGTTTGCCAGGCTGCTTAATGCCACTGAACATTGAGTGCTCTGTGGGAAAGTTGGTCTCGTGTCTGCTAGAATGTGAGACCCTAAGTCATAAGTATTTTTAGCATGCCTGCACAGAGCGCACCGAAACAGGAGCTCTGCTGACAACACTTGTGTTCTCAAACTAAACAGATTTATACCGCGATGTCTTTGGTTTAGACAGCTGTATTCTCACAAGGAACCAAACCTACACTTGTGTGCACAGCAGGTAATGGGGTTTTCCTAAAACTAAATAATTTCTGGTGTACAAGAAATATTCTTAAAGAAACATGTCTGTTCTTGAGATGGACAGTGGTTTAATGAGAAGTGTTTATGACAAAAATATATGCTACTGTGAATATTATTAAAGCTCTGTGTATTTTATTAATCCCAAAGATTCTTTACAGAACTAATATATATCAAAGACATCCCAATGGATCAGACTTTCAAGAATAATGAACATCAAACAAGAAATATATAGCTATGTAGAGATTTTTTTCCAACATATGCATTTAGAGATAAGGAAGCATTTTAAGAAGGGAGTTACTAACCAGTTCATTAATTTTATGTCAGGATTGAGAAACATCAAAGTATCTTAAGCATCCTTTAGAAATCCCATTTTAATATAGGACACAGGTAATTAGCAAAGCAAAAAATGAGATGCTGTATTTTGTTTCCTCTTCAATGAGTATTCTGACAGCAATTACTTAGACAATTAATTTGTGCCAGCTAAACAGAGATGGTTCTGCCAAATTATTCTTGCAGATTATCACAGGAACTAGAATCAAGAGATGAGGTGACAAAAGCAATTCAAAGTATGCACACAGAGAAATATCAAGTCACATTTCTACTAGTAGCAATTTCAAGTACAGTGACAGAAAGGGAATCGTGAAAAAATTGTCACAGCAATGTCATACTTACAACACTACATGTATAATCAAGACCTTTGCTGCATTTTTCGTATTTCAGCAGTAAGAAAGAGCAATCCATCACCATTAAACAACTCAAAAATCTCACATGACAGTGGAAGAACTTCTACATTAATCAGATCATACTTTTGAGTCTGTTTTACAACCAAAAAAACTTGTAATCTCTCCATCAGAAACGAAGATAAATGCATCATTAATACTCACCACTTTGGCAGTTTTGGTAGGTGAAGGAGGACCTAAAGGAAAAAGAAGAAAATGTCTATGTAGAATGAAGTTTGAAATACCAGATCATCACAACCACCACAGCATTAAACCTGCATAAACCTGCATAATCAGCTCTTCTTGGGTTGAAACTGATTACTGCTCAGTCACTGCACTTCTTCTAAAATGCAAAGCAAACTTTCAGTCGACCAAAACCATCATTCAGAGAATATCTCAAGCTAGTGATCGGTTCCCCCTGCAGCTGATGCTTCCTCCCGCTGCTTGGGATCACCTGCCCATTGCAGCCAAGGTTCCTGGAATACGTTTGCGAAGCCTCAACCCCCCAGCCATCAGGTTGCTTGCATTACAGTTGGGACCGCATTTTTTCTTTAACTCACCCCATAAGTTTGGAAGAGACTGTGCATAAATATCTCATAACATTTTTGTAAAAACAAAACTAGCGCATGTTCTCACCCCAAATACCCAAGAGTGTAAATTAAACTTAGAATATGATAGCTTAGAGACATAATAAGCTACTATTTAACTTTAAAAGCTGCACATAATTCATGCATCCCACTGCAAAAGGTCTTTTAAAGAGCATAGAACTGCATGTGATAAATGCAAATGTTACATATGTACCTCCTCTTAAGATAAGCAGTGGCACCTCTGTTCCTACTGGAAATTGCTTCAGCACCTCTACCACCTGCAGATGTGTCAAGGTCTGTACGTTCTGATGACAAATCTCTTTGATTACATCTCCTTTCTGAAGGCCTTGGCACCACTGGCTGTCCAAAATCATTTTCACCTTCTGTCCTGTAGGACTGTCTGCAATGGCAAACCCAAAGCCTTTAGGCCCTTTGACTAGAGGGATGGTGACCAGCTCTGCTTGAGACCCTGCTGAAGACGCCACAGAGACTCTCTGCTCAGCTGTGTCCACAGAAGGGCCGTTCAGGCGACCGTTGACTAACACAGGCCCCGGCTTTCCATTCTGGCTCAGTATGACTGTGCCTGGTATTAAATCTTGACTGGGCACGCAAACATCTCCTTTGGTCACAGGCGGTCCGTTGATAAGAGGTGTAGCTGTCACTATATCTACAACAGAGTCTTCATTGTCCTCAGGAAGGGGATAACCACGACACAAAGTCATGGTCACATACTGGTTGACAGGAACCAGTTGAAACATCTGGACAACATCTGCATGGGTATGACCAAGGACACAATTTCCATTTATGTCGACAATTACATCACCTGTTACAAAAGGAAATTCAAAGCATCAAATTCACAAATAAAGCTACCCAAATCTCTGAAACAGTCTTAGGCTTAGAACAAATTCCTAACTTGAGAAAACTAGGGTACAATCCTTAAAAATAATGACTGGGGGTTGTGCTATTACCTCTTAATGATATTTTGCCAAAAAAAAGCCTAACGGATTTCCTCTTTGCGCTTGTTCTATTTCAACCCAGAACACAGTGTGCTAAATATATAAAGTTTAATCTGCAGCAGATTTAATAAATGATACCATGCAGCCAGAGAAGATAAAACAGTGCATGCACATTACTGCAAGCAGATGTCTTATTCTTTAATTCATATTGTACTGCCTTCCAAACTCAATCCAGAAAAAAAATCGCTTTTTTTTGTTGTTGTTGTTCTTATAATTATTTTAGAACTGGCTATAATTTCAGACGTGTTCACACATATTCCATATCCCTATACTGACACACTACATGGTTAAAGATGTATTTCCAGTATGAAGTGGAAATAGTTTCAGATCCTGAAACCTTATTTCATAATTATAATGTTCATTATGCACCTTGCACATGCAGCATTTGTTAATTAGAAGGCAACACAAAGTTGAGAGAAATACCACTTTACCTGGGGCAATTTTCCCATCCTGTGCAGCAGGTCCATCTTTTAACACATTCTTCACCTGCAGAAACTCGTCAGGTCGGTCTCCTCCGATGATCGTAAAGCCAAATCCCATTGCGCTTTTCTTCAGGGATGTCCGTATGAGGGCTCCAGTAAGTTGGGCTGGATCTCTGGTGAAGGGAGACTTTTCTGCTCCTGTGCAGGGCAAGATTCAAAACAAGCCACTATCAACAGTGCTGCTAGGAGGTGGCCATTAAATGCCCAGCTGATGGTAGCTGTGGACACATAACACGGATAATCAGAGAGGAGGAAGAAAATATTTTAAAGGCTGAGGACCAAAGCTCTCCAGGAGGCTTCCAAATTAAGGGAAGAAAAAGACCTGAAGACAGAAAGGTTGGTTTTGATAAGTATATTTCTAAAGATATTGTAAGGGTTAATGATATTTTCCGAATAAGAAGTTGCCTTTTATGACTAAGGAGGAATTAAAGACGGTGTTAGGAATGCAGCATTCTTATTAAGAATGCAGGTCTGAATTCATCAATCTGTATATACATGGGTATCTACTAGGCCTGCAGCAAAAGTAATGTCATGATATTTTTACATGCTCAGAAAACAAACATTAGCTAACTTCTGCAGCATGTTATGGAATAAAGCAGACAAGGTACTGTTGCCTTCATTCCACAGCTCAATCGACTGACTGGGAGAGCTGTATTTTTCAAGATATCAGTAAGGATCACAACAGAGAGGGCATCTCTCCACCCAACTCTCCAGCCCGTCCAGGTCTCTGAAGAGCAGCACAGCCACCTGGTGCATCAGCCCCTTCTCCCAGGTTTGCATCAGCAGCAGCTTTGCTGAGGGTGCCCTGTCCCTTCATCCGCAGCACCGCTAAGGTGAACAACATGTCAGGCAAATCACACACCAAACAAAAGCTGACACAGTGATCAGCACAGAGCGAGCCATCTAGTCTGCAAAAAAGTATATAGTGGGACTTCAGACTGCAGAATTACGTATTAAAAACTATTGAAATATGAAAATGATTAAGTCATTTTTTGCAGTTTTTTATTTAAGCAAAAAATCCTGTATTTTAAATCATCAGAATAAACACTAACTAGAATATTTAGAAGTACTGGCAAAAAAGCAAACTAACTTGAACGGATACTCATCAAAATCTTAAATTTTCAGGCTATTTTTCATTATTTATCTATAGGTATCAGTAACAAAGAACCTAATATTAAGTGATACCTGATTTTGAAGGGCCAACATCAGTTTGTCCTAGCTGTTTTTTCCTTTTGGCTTCCAACACTGGGTTTTCAAACTGAGTTTTCTGATTAATATGGCTGTAAACATACAAGAAAGAACAATGTTGTAGGAAAGCCTCCTTCACAGGAAAGACAACCACAAAAAATACATCCCCAATACTGTTATTATCTCATATACCCCTGAATTATTTGTGTGTATTTCTCTTATGGGGATGAAAAACAAGTAGCAACCACAGTAATTCATGTGAATAAGGAAAATGTATTTCTACTGACTATGTTTAGCACTTATACTGCATTACAATCTATACATACTGCATATGAACTGCTTCCTTATTTTCTGCTAAAGTTAACAGCTACTACTTACTCAACATAGTAGGTTCCATACTGAGGGTCTTCTATTTTTTCCCATCCGTAAGGAAGTTCTGCAGTCAGAAAAAAAAAAAAATCCCCATTATGGTGGTAAGCCATCTGCAAATATCAGAGTTCTTATGAAATAATGACAGATTACAGAGTTAAGAGAGGAGAAAAAAAAAAAAAAAAAAAAAACATGCCTTTTTTCTTTCCTTCATTTGTTTAGGCTGGTCGTTCTAAATAAAAAGCTTTTAGCCTGCTCCAGGGAATTTGAAGCCCAATACCTGTAGCTCATTGTTCTCGTTTTAGTAGATGAGGAAAATTTACATTTAATGCAATTACGCTGCTTTAAACATATAATAAATAAGATACAAACTAAGCTGCTTAGACATGAAAAACATATAAAGGGGAAAGGAAAAATGCCTGTGTTTTCAAATATAGCATTAAAAAAAGGGCTATAAACTCCTTACTACATCCATCCCAAACTTGAAACATCATATGTCTCCATTCCATTTTTCAGCTTGAAATTAAGACCACCCAGCAGGATTAACGACACCTTTATTCATTCCCTCAATAACACCAGCATATTTCACTGCATTCTGACAACGTTTCAGCATTCAGTCAACTCTAAAAGCCGTTAGTCAGACGTATAACAGGCAGAAGTGATGAATAAGAAGACAGCCCCCATAATGGGAGTCTCTTTTCATATGCTCTTGTTCTGATGTCCACAGTACAGTGCAGACACAGCCAAACCAGCTAGTACTCCTTTAGCTCTGGCAGCATCAACTTCAGCACTAGCGTGTCCTGCTGAGAAGACTACACGCAGTTCTGTGCAGCCACCGTTTGCTCTTGCAGCCCTCAGCAAGCTAGCTTACAAGGACTAGCACTCCGGCTTGTAGACATTTCTAAACTGGGGGTCTTAGGTACAAAAGATTTACGTGAAATAAAACCAAATACTACAAAAACTCGCAGACATTTCAACCGACTGCAAAGTTCGGAAAGCTGCTTTCTGTAATGAATTCACATTCGAGCCCGATGGTGCCCAGAAGGAGCACATTACTGACCGCAGGTGGTAACTGGTTAACACAGAGGTCCAATAGCATAACTATTCTTATTACCTTGCCATCGAAATTTAAATACTAGAATAGATAAGTTAGTTACCTAGACTTTTGGAAGGCAAAAATTTCTATGTAATCTTGTTTGAGGCTGCTCTAAGTTTGAAGGTAAGAACAAATTTCCTAGCATATAACAGCATCTTACCAATTATTAATATTAGCATAATTCCACATAATTTGACAAGAGACCCAGTAAGACTATTCATTTAAGCGTCGCTCATTTGGATATTTTGCACTCGTCTATTTAAAGTGCCCTTTTTATCCTGTGGTAAGCTGCACATATGTTTAACAAGCAGTAGAACGAGGCAGTTGCTCCAGCTGGCTTCATTATAAGTACACGATCGTTAGGCTGTGCAATTTAGAAAGATGATAGACTATTCTGAGTGAGCCTCAGCTTTGTAACAGGTCAGATGTTTGCAGGAGACGGAGTTATTTGTTACTTTTTTTTTCTTTAGCTGATTAAATTGCACGACTAAGTAGAAAAGGGTTGCTGGAATTGCCTGTAAGCCAATCATAAACATACTGACTACGGATCGGACCTGTAAGTAACGGGATGAGGACTTGGAGTCAGTTGCGCCCTTTACTTACATATTCGTGTATTATATCACATGTATTATGTATTATTAGATGTACTATACCACGTTTTCTTTAATTATTTGCATATTTCAGTACTTATGGACTTCTCCCTGCTGTTGTACTCCTGTACTCCATCCTCACAACAATTTCCAGTGAGATCTTCACTAATATACCCAGCTCTCTCCTCAGCAGTGATAATGTAGAACAAAATATGCCATTCTCTTCTCAGCAATGTAGCTATATCCACAATTCAAATTCCTCCACCCCAGGAGAACTATGCTATGGTATTCCCAGTCTTTGATAACTTATTACCACTAAATTATGGACACTCAGCACGACGCTGTTCACTCCAGAGTCACGTGTTTCAGGAAGAAGCCCCCATCTCAGCATTAACCCAACTGTGATGAAACCAGACACTTACGAGACTTCAAGGGAAACAACTGAATTCTGAATATCTTACCTCCATCTTCACAGTCTTCAGGAGCTTTGGCTTTCTTACAGAGCCTAGGGTCAAGCCACGTGGTTGTCTTGGTGTTATGGCTGTGGAACAAAACACGGGGCATTGAAAGAGAACTCCCTTCAATCGGGGAAACTTGATTGCACTTCTAAGCTTCTAAGTATTTCCTATCACAGGCAAACTGTAGCCTTTAGACAATTTAACCTCTCCTTGCACCTCAGTCACATCACAAAATGCTAAAAAGAATCATGATGCTCAGAATACCAGCACATGGAGACTGCAGCACACACATGAGAAACACTCCCCCCGCACGCAAAACCATTTGTAGGAATATCAGCTGTTTCTACCCCAAAGGAAACTCCAGCACCAAAAGCAAAACACTGTCTCCTTGCCCTTCAGTAGGATTTGGGGTTTTTTGCCTTAGCATTCATAAAAGTAGTTATTTCACATTTGTACATATGACCTGATTTTCTCTCTCGAGCTTTCAACTGTGATGTTGATACTTTTAAACATACACTCCGAGGCAAAGAGCACATGAAGAGAAGCAGAAATTAGCAAATTCTCATATTTCAGAGAAATTTCACACAGCTTATATGATGCTATACCTTACCAAGCACCACCCACCCAGCTTTCCATTTTGTAACACTCTAAACAAACTGACTTTGCACATAGAATCATGTATTCCTGCATCGTGGTTTCAAAAAACAAACAAAAAAATCAAAAATACACTATATGGATTATACAGATGACAACAGCACACAAGAAAACATAATATTGAAGTCCTCTGCACAGTACATGAGAATCATGAATAAAGAATAGTAACAGCTGCTTAGATGAGAACACACTGAAGTGGTTTGAAATCTGAAATTAACCATTTTCTGGAAGACATATTAGCAAAATAACTGCTATATGGAAATTAAGTCAGGTACATAGGAAAAATGAGAAACAAAACAGCAGGAATACATGAAATTTCCTACAAATACCAGAGTAAAAACAGATAAAAATCACACAGAATCACTGAATGGTTGTGGTTGGACGGGACCTTGAGATGATCTAGTAACACCCCAGGACACGTCAGGCTACTCACTCTATGAAGTAGATCATGCCCGTGTCTGTGTAGGCCATTTCCCAGTTCTTGGGTAGAGGTTCCAGGGTCTCATCCCTTGACAAATAGTTTCTGAAATCCATGGAGCTGCTTGTCTGGTTGTAACTGGGAACAGGTTTCATCCAGTCAGAAGATTCAGAATGTTTGTCTTTGTTTTCTGCAGTTGTTCAGGGAAAGTGTTACTATTTATCAGATGTTTGTGTTGTTTCTCATTAAGAACCACCCTCTTACTGTGGCTATGAGTGAAAATCACAGATACCCAGTTATCTGAAGTGTATTTTTCTATCTTTTTTCTTTTTTTTTTTAAATTACAAACTTTTAAAAGCTAACATGAACACGGAATTCTGCTTTTCCTTTTCTGGATAAATTTTCCCTTCATCTTCATGTAATTGGGTGGTACCCAGCACTACATGTTCTCAAATGACCAGTACATTTTATGATGCAATTGAACATCTGGCTGGGAAAACAGCTGTTTCTTTTTAAACATGATTTCAAAATGGAGTAAAAATCTTATCTGATAGAAAATCATCTTCAAACTTCATCAAAATTAATGGAATGGTTCAAACAAGCATGAATGCTATTTATTCATTCATAAAATACTTCAGAGAATTTCTCCCCTTGTCAACCAACCTATCCCTCCACTGCCATTTATGGCCTCCTTTTCTTCCTCTTCCTCCTCTTCAGGGAGAGAACTGTCGATCCTCTGCATTTTGCTGACTGATGTGGTCCTTTTCCTCTGTGATTCAGTGTCAAAATCATCGTCAAAAAGAACTTGATCCACTGGATCGGGCTGAAAGGGACTGGGCTCTGCTGGAGGCTTTGGAGTACCGTAGAAATTACCTGACCAGGAGATAAAAATCAGGGTAATTAAAAGCATACCTGTGGAAAGCACTGGTAGTTGTAGCGAACATTTTATTGTCTATAGAAGTTGCTGGTGAAATACCAACATTGTAATTTTTCAAAGGTATCAGCACCATCAAAAACAAGCAATAGTCATGAATTATCTATTAAAAAAAACATATAACAATATGTTTTTTCTAATGTTGCCATTGTACATCAGAAATAAGAGCCTAGATCCAAAACTTACAACCTGCAACAGGCTTCCAAAGAAAATGTCTGATTTGTTATTTTGACTTGTATTTACTAATGCTCTGGAAAGAGACTTAAGAGAACAGCCTGAGAGAAGCAAAACAGTGAAAATCAATTGTTGCTATTCTCTTGTAAAACATGTACTGATTATCTGGAACAACATGCAGCAATAGAAACACACTAAAGCCAAAAAGCAAATTGATTTTGTGCAGAAACACATACCATCTATTTACACAACCACAACTACAAATAATTGATTTAAAAACTACAGCCCTATAGTATCAGCTGACAATACACTTGCCAAAGAAAGCTTGTGATATCATTTGATCTCAAAATGATTTCTACCTGAGAAAAAGAACACATTTTTACATCAATATTTTCCATCTAAATCACAAAGATGCTGGGAAGCATCTACTGTTTTCTGGAAAGTAATTTGGACAAATCACTACTCCTCTGACTGCTCACATGATTTTTATTAGGGTGATAAAGATACTGGTCATGAGTCCTGGGTATATTCCTGGGCTGAGAAATGGGATCACCATACCGTCATATGTCCCACTTTCCAGCAAGGCTCCACTTTCTTCCAGTGCTTTGAACTGCTCAACAGGAATAAAATTATAGTCTACCCCAGGGACCTCCCCATCCCTGGGAGCCCTTGTAGTGCCTGAAAAGACAGAGAAAACACACTTGTCAGATGCCTAAATGCTGCCTGTTTATCAAATGTTGCCTATAAAATTCAGTCGAAACAGTAGTTGTTTGAAGCTTTATACAATGACGTTCAGTTTAGGAAGATAAGAGAATACTCACAAGCAAGCAAACTGCAACTGAAAAAAACTGCAGCAATAAATTATGTAAGAACGACGGTTACAATATGAAGGGGAGAGGAGAAAAAAAGCAGGATGAGGTGGCACGGAGAGAGCTTTTTTATATATTTTGTGAACCAAAAACATATTGAGTGGTAGCTGGTGGTAGAAAAGGCAGTACTAGTTCATGATTTTGGGGAACCGTTTAACAGCTATAGTATTTTAAACACACTTGTGTGGATACTTTATCTTTCTGCTATTTCTGTCCCTACCAGTTCAGTTTGCAGTGAAGTCAGCATGATGACACTTTTTTGATTTTTGGGTCACCATATGCATAATGGGTACAGAGACTTTTCCTTAACCTCGCAGCTCTGAGCTCAATTCATCTATGCTCCAAACCCTCGCTATGGATAAGCTCTTTTTTGCTTGTTTTGTTTTTGTTTGTTTTTTTTCCTGAAGGAAAAAAAACCCATCAGCTGTCATAAAGCAAAACTGCAAAGCAACCAGTGAACTGCCGTGTCAGTGCAGAAGTTTGAGTGTTCAATCTAGGAACAGGATTTCCTGTAGTTATAATAGCTTAATTAACACTCTCCTAGAAAGGACTTTACTAGTTTAAGCTGTAAGTAAACTACATTTCAGTATTATTATCTTTTAAGAAAACCAAAAGCTCTCGAGCATGATCAATATTATAATGATGTTAAATTGAGGATGAAATTCCTGTAGTTACAAAAATGTTAGCTGACAAGCTGTTTTAAATTTGTTGTTCAATGAATATTTAAGCACAACAGGTAATAAGCATTTTTAATCAGTAAACCTCTGAGACAAGTAAAGGATGATTTTATGATAATTTAGAAAAGAAACTGCACAGAAGGGTAAAAAGCAAAGACAGTATGGTAGTTGTCGGCATGTTACATTGAAAGGGGCTTTCTACAAATATTTTTATCAAAAGAAACAGTCAGAAGTGTTTTCAGAAGCTACAATTACCCTCCCAGAACAGCCCAGCCCCTCTGCAGAGTAAGCAAATCCCCTTCTACTGTACACACATAGCAATGGAAACCACCATCTGATTTCATATTTAATTAGTGAAAACTGTGGTGTATTTTAGACATCGTGTCTCCGTCACTCAAGAAGCCCCATCTACAGACCACCCACGTGATTGCCCATCATCAGAAGGTTATCCCTTCCCTGGAATATTCCTCTTGCTCGGTCTCTGAAGCTGACAGTAAATTTTAACACATGGGAAATACAGAGAAGTCTTTAAGGATGTCTGGTAATTAAATGGAAGAGAGATCTTAAGCACATCCGCTCCAATGAGCGGCTCAGAGAGCAAAGTCTAAAATCCACTAACGGCCGAGCCTGACAGGCACCCAGGCGAAAGGGCCCAAGCAACTTTGGGGCTGATCAGCGACTGGAAAAAAGACTGACAACGATTTTCCATTCTCAGAAGCAGCAGCCTTTAGGTCCCGAGTTAAAGGTGAGTTAAGAGCTGCCCGGGCTGGGAGACACTAACAGCTCTGCGCAGAGCAGAAGGGCCTGGCAGCTGAGACGGGCCCATGCAGAGACCGACTAGTTTATTCCTGTTGTGCCACTTACGTTTGTCCATACCCTGTTCCTTCCTCCTCCTCCAGGCCATAGATTCGGTCTCCCTCTTGCTGCTTCCACCTCCTACTTTTTTCCAGGATTGGCCAGCAGCCTTTCCCCTCTGTCTTCTGGAATTGCAGCAGCGGGGACTCCTTTCTCTATATAATCCCTCCTGCACCGCCTCCTTCCAGCTGCTCTCCTCTGTCTAGCTCTGTGTGACAGCCTGGGGATCTTAATCTCCTCTTTGTGCAAAAAACAATACATTGACCAAAATCATGCTGTGCTCACTCTGCTTAATCATGCTGAGGATGATTTATTTTCCACGGTGGCTACGGATACTCCAACATCTATAGTAAATTACAAACTTTCAATTAGACAGACTCCAATTTTGGGAAAGTATCAAAGTACTCTGAGCTTTGAACTCTTAAATTACCACTGTTTTGTCAGACCATAATGGCAGTAACTTTTGACTGCAACTTACAATACAAGATTATTCTGACAAAGCTTTTTACAGAAATTTCTACTGAAAAGGTAAAAATATAAACCAGATTAAGAAAGAAGGAATTTAAAGTTCTTAAATTATGTTTAGCACAAGCAGGCTGACCTTTACAGACTTACATGGAATGGTTCTCAAATAGAGATTGTCTCTGATCACTTGTTGCAGTTTATGGTCTACTGAGCCCTTCTGGAACTGCAGGCTCAAGTAGTGACGCAAATCTTTGTTGATGACTTTTCCTAAAAACAAAACAAAAACACACACAAATAAAACAAATGCTGTGCAGATGCAATTCCTGTGCTAAGTGGGTGTGTATATATATATATATATATATATATATAGAGAGAGAGAGAGAGAGAGAGAGAGAGAGAGAGAGAGAAATTCTTTCATTCTAATAGTAAAATTTTAATACTTAAAAATAGCAATATGGAGGCAAAAGGATTTCTAACCACCTTACATTATATGTTAAAATCTAGTTAAAGCGAGGGAAAACATTTTGGAATTCACCAAGTTTCCTGTCATAATACGAAAGAAAAAAAAAACAGATGGAGTTAGTACATTACAGAGAGCTGCTGGTTGCAGAGTATTAGCAGCTCTCAACTCTCATTGTGGAAATTGATGATATAGGGCAAAAATCAGTGTAACAGCACAAGACTGAATGACAATACAGTGCATGGTCTAGTAAGCAAATACAGGCAGGAAAGCTGAACTGTGTTACAGAGCATAAATTTACGTTACTGGCTTTGTAACTGCTTCATACATGGGCTGCAAAGAAAATCTCTTAATATTTTGATATCTGACTACAGAGGTGCTCATTTACTTACATATCCACCATTCAAGAAAAATGGTACTTTTTGCTTAACTATGATCTTAAATCCAGACATTTTGAGACATTTTGTTCCAAATACTGTTTAGACACTTTCTCCCTATATAATGCTTTGCTATGCAAGCCTGTGTGCTCCTAATTTCTAAATGTTCAATTTGCATGTGCAGGGATGAACTGGATATGTAACATTTAACTGCAAGTCTAAATCTGTATCTGTGCATTTTTCTTGTTCACCAGGTTTAGAGATTGTTTTTCCTGCAGTAGGAGCTAAATCACTGCGTGTCCCCAGGGCTCCGTCCTGGGGACAGAACGGGCCCCTGAGCTAGACGGGGCTTATGCAACTCCCAGCCACCCCCTTAGTGTGCAGCACTATTGCACAGACCACTAAAATGTGAGGGATCCAATTTTGATAGAATTCAGCAAGTTTTTCACAAGACTTTTAGGCATCTATTAGGAACACAAATGGCTGTGAAATTTCCTATCTGCGGTCTTGTTTGTTAAGTGCCCAAAACTGATCACCAAGAAACACATAGCACTATTATAACAATACTGTGAGCTGTGCCCTGTAAATGATTTCTTATGGAAATACTTAATCTACTGTAAACTATCTGAAAATGAGGGAAATTCCTTACATGAACTATACCTAGGCTTGTAGAAAATAAAGAATTATTTGCAAAGCTTTCCTCGTTTGACTCAATGCTACACACCAGCTGGAAAACTAAACATGAGAGTTACCACTGGCAGAAAACATGCATATGCTCAAACAGCTGCAGGCAGGAAAACAAGGTAAAACCTCTTATATAAAGGGACAGTTTGAAAATACAGATTGTTTTTGCACCCACATAGTAATGTTTTTGCAATAAAATGAGCCAAATCATTAATTATACTTAGAATTTAATTAAGCCAGTCCTTTTTCTATAGGATTTTTCTTACAAAGATGTCTACAAAGATAATTAAAAAAAATCAAAATATGTAGTGCTAAGATGGGCAAAACCCAAAAGCCATTTACACAAATTGTTTCGTAAAGATAGCTATAGTTGGGTGAGCAGAGCAATAAAGAGTGATTTTATGCATAACCAACAACCAATCTCAGTATCTTCCAAGACAGACCATGAAAACATTCCTGAAGTGAACAGCTAAAATACCAAATCTATTACCAAATTAAATGTCTTCAAAGATATAACATTGCTTCAAACTATACATAACATGCAGTAACCCTTCCTATTTCATCCTAGGAATAGAACTTCAATTAGGCACCTGAACTCAATCTCTTGTAACACTGGAGTCTGCTGTCTAGATCTCATAAAACAAAAATATTTTCTTTGCAAAAACCACCGCATTAGAGAGGAGCTCTCTACAATCATTCCTGTGCAATACCTCTGTCAGGTATCATTAGCAAATCTGTCACGTCACTAGACATCCCTTGCCCTGTTAGCGCACGAATAACAGAGCTCTGCCTCGCTCGACCTCTGACGGAGGGTACAGAACAGCCTCTGCCGCCCCGCTAGCCTCCCAGCAGGGCAGCGGACAGGGCGCAGCGATGCCGACACACGGGAGCTCCCTACGCGAGCAGGGCACGCGGGGCTCTAGGGAGAAAGACCCTCATCTCCACCGGGAGCAAGAGAGGGGCCGGCCCTGGTTCTGCTGGTGAAGCCCAATGCCCCAGACCGCAGCAGGCAACAGCCCCCCTGCGGTCTGGGCAGCACCCAGCACAAGGGCAACGGGATGGATTCCCGAATGGGAAGAAAGTCAAAACAAAATACTAGGAAGAGAAATAAGATGGAAGGCCCCCTAGAGAACAGCATGAATTAGAAAGCAGAAAAATAAAGCAATGGTTAAGGTGCTTTATGCAACCTCTAACTCATATGCCAAACAAAAACCCCTTATGACTCCCTTTCAAAACTGAACATACTTCTTTACAGTGTCTCCTTTACACAGGCTTTAATGAAGACCTCATATATGAGGCTCTGAAACACTCCAAAGTATTTAGAAACCTGCCCGTTCTCTGGTCAAACCGTCCCTTAAGGAGACAATTCAGGAAGCTGAGGAACCATTTCAGATGAATAATGTACTTTATAGCACGCAGATTCTCCAGGACAAATAGGCACAAGTCTCATGTTTTCCGATTTACTTTAAATTGGCCACAAAAACACTATTTAAATGAGGATACGCACACACACTGCAGTTCAGTAAGGAGAATTAAGACCTGAGACTTTTGAGACAAGTCTTTTGGGACTTGAGCCTACTTGAGCAAAATAAATTACTGTGAGGCACAGCTACAAGTTTGATCAAAATGCGAGTAAACAGGTGCCAAAGCACTTATTTCCTTTTAAATTTTAGGCGTGTCTGTTGCCTGAGTCTATAACTATACTTCAACATGAAAAAGTCTGTTTCTAAATAGCAGTGTTGGCAAAACAGCAATTGCAAGTTCAGCAATTTGAGGTGTGTCATGCAAGTATGCAAACACATTTTAAGAGACTCATTCAACCTGTAAAAGATTTTATTTTACTGTCAAACAGTGTCACAGCAAAGACTTTCACGAGCCCTTGACGGCAATGCTGCTAAGCCATTAAGCATTTGATAGATATTTCCTCCCAAATCACTTTGAAGACCATATAAAAACTCTCCATCTGATTTTGACCCATATTTCCATACAGGCAGATCCAGGTGACAGCCCTCTAAAGGAATGATGCTCCAAAGCCTCCACGTCAGCCACCCCTAGAAAGGACATTTCTAGGCTAATGACAGCTGCAATGACGGCGTCTGCTCGGAGAGCAGCAGGGCAGGAAGCTGGGACCTTGGTCCATACGGAAGTCATGTTCTCTGGAAATCTAAACCTACTAAAGGAAAAATACGAGTCTTCCCCTGAACGCACGTGGTGGCACAGATAGGAGAACGGCGCCTCCCGGCCCACAGGCACGGGCTGCTGAAGAGCTCAGAACTGCCCTTTCAGATTTAGGGACAGGCACATCACTGAAATACTAGTTGCAGGTTATGGTTCAGTATCAGATACTGCATATTTTCAGCTCTTGGAAAATCAGGCGTCTCTGGAAGCACACAGTACCACATTGTCTCACCGATACCTCCATTATTCTAAATATAAAAGGGGATCTTCTTCCAGCAACACCAGGAATATTCCAACTGGGGAAAGATACTGAAATTGTTCCAAGCTCTTATAAGATTTGTCATTTCATTCCACTTTGTCAGCTGGACCCTACTATCTTCTTCAGTTCTGATTCAAAGTTAATGCACAACCCTGCACGTTGCAACCTCAGCGCGACTTGGGATGTGGCGGGAAGCCGCATCCCCAAGCAGCTCCCCGGGAGCAGCGTTGCTGCGCCGCAAGCGCTAGGAGGGCCCACGTTTACCAACGCCGGGCTGGAGCAGACACTTTTACTGACACCACGAAATGAGGAGTGTCAGCCTGACGACACGAGGAAAACACTGAAAAAACAAGGGGGTCGCTGCCTTGTAGGGGGCAGCAGCGCCGCCCCCAGCCCCAGGCTCTGCTCACCCTGCTCCAGCCCGGGCGGAACCAGAGCCCAGCGCTGCCCCCAAGCACCAGCACCCGCCCGTCCTCACCCTTCTCCATGCGGGCAGCCCCGTCCTCGCTCGCCCAGCAGCCTTGGCCTGGGATGAGGGAAGCGCCTGCTCCGCGGGGAGGTGGGGCGAGGGAGGAGGAAAGCGGAGCACGGGCAGGGAGAGGCCTGGCAGCAGGAGCCACCCCGGGCGGCCCTGCCCGCGGCCGCTGCGCACACCCGGGTGACCTGGGGGCTCCAGCACCCGCCGCACGGCGGGCAGGGCTGCCAGGGAGGCGCCTCCCTCCCTGCAGCCCCAAGCTCAGGAACGGACACGCACGGCCCCTCCGCCCTGCGCGAGGAGGAGGCGCGCGGCAGGGCCCGCTGCGCTGGGTCCCACTGCCACCTCCTCTGTGCTGGGTCCCACTGCCACCTCCGGGGCAGCGGCCGCCTCCCGCTCTGCCATCTGCCTCCCTGCCCTCAGAGGCGGGCACAGTAATAATCATAATGACAGATCACACGTGGCACTGGCTTTCTGCTTTGATTTGCTGCTGGAGGTAGCGAAAATCTGCAAAGGAGACAGATTACACAATGTCACATCCAGAGAAACATCCTCCGCTGTATTTACAGCAGCGAGTGGTGGGAAAGCTGAGCACCAATGAACTCACTATGACTCCAGACACAGAATGAATCTAATTTTAAAAAAAAAAAAAAAGAAAAAAAAAAAAAAACAGAACAGTGCAAATGTTGAGGTGCATCGAAGCCCTAGTCCCAGTTTCCCCATGCCATCGAACACATCGAGGGCTAGGACAACAGCTAAGTGGCTTTCCTTAAAATCAGTGAATGAAAATAGGAATTATCTAGGTCGATCAAGTAGAAAACATTTACTATTTAATTAAAAGTAGGTTATTATGCACGAAGATTAACTCTGATTTAACTAAGCAAAGCCATTTAAAGAAACATCCAGCTACACATAACAGATATATTGCAGTAGGAGACCAAAGTTATAATTAGCATGCAAGGCATTAACTTCACAATATTCATCAGCAATTACTCCCAGATTATAATTTAACATGAGCTGCAGAATTGAATGTATGCATTCACTTAGTAAAATAAATCTTTCCTACAAAAACAGGCAGAAGAATCACACCGCTCCCAAAATTAGCAAAAAAAAAAAAAAAAAAGCTCATTTTTTGTTTGCTGTGGAAAGCAAAACTGTAACAGCAGCCTCTAGTATTTATACAACAGTGTCACACATCTCACAAACATACAGTTACATTTCCAGTACAACAAGAAACATGTAGGAGGTTAAAATTACTTCAATTATGCAAGAAGCAGAAGGCAGAATTCCGAGAACAGCCTGACCCAGGCAGCAGGTGACTGCGGGGCAGAACGACAGACGCGTTACTGTGGGAAAGGAGCTATTCTGTCCTGCAAAAAGAGGCGCAGACAGAGGTGGGACTGCAGCATTTTATGCTGTGCATGCATCAGTGCTGCATATTTGCAGCCTTTGCACGTGTTGATGGCCAAAATTTGGGACAAAGATCGATTTGGGAACTGGCATGGAAAGCACATCCTGGATGGGGTACAAGCTGATCTCCAATCTAGGTTTTATTTGATCTGCTTTATTCACAAGTGCTTAAAGGCGCAGCCAAATTCACTGCCAGGCACGGCACTGTTTTTTGAGACAAAACTAGGAAAATCACCATGTTCAGTCACCAAAGCAAGTAGGCAGCTAAACTATCTGGCAGTTACAGGCTGCCTTGGAGTTAGGCAGCTGTAAAGAGTTGGAGAGGAAGGAGCGAGCATGAATGAGACTTTCTGTCAGATTTTGTAAACTGGAGTGACTCCCCTGGGGCTGCTGTCCGAGCGACTCTCTTGGCCTCTTCCTCTTGCCAAGAACTGGACAGGTTCTACAGGAACATCCTGGGACGTACACCTGGAGCGAGGGGCTCGGCCTGCAAACCCGAGTACGCAATGCTTGCTCAAAGGCTTGATGCACTGAACAGGAAGCTTATGAGAAGTAACTACCCACTATTAGGACGTGCCAGAGCCTGGGCTCCCAGAGGAGCAGAGCCCTGGGAGCAGCGCGGTCCTCGCAGAGCTCCCGCTGCTGCCGGACAGAGCCCCCGTCTCCGAGGGCCGCGCAGGGGTGCCCGGCGCCAGCCCCGGCGCCCGGCTCGCGGGCACTAGGAGGAGCCGGGGTGGACGGCGGAGCCGCTCGCTCTTCTGCTGCCTGTCGCTCCTGCACCTCAACAGCGCCAAGGGAGTCCCAGGCTGCACTCAGCTCCGGGATTTCAGTTTGCTTTATGTAACGCATTGGTAGCAGCAAAGCCTCCATGGCCTAATATCTTGGCTGCCTCCAACCTCAAGGTTTTTTAAAATGAAAATCATCCGAGTGAAGCAGTTCAGGCTTCTAGCTGCCAGTTTCAAGTACACTGGCATTGGATATAACAGCATATTGCACACGCACAAAACAACATTAACCATGGACATACAGTCAGGAAATGGGTAGGTTTTTTTTTTTTTTCCTAATAATGACAAGTATTTTAACAGCCATTATTTAATAGAATAATGGCAAAGCACAAAGAACTGTACAGCTCTTTCTGATATAAGATCAGACACTGAAGGACATATGAGTAGAACTCATATTATTAAGATAATGAATGGGATTCAAATAGAACGCAAACATAACAATTTCCTTCAACTTAACAACAGGGAATGAAAGTGCAGCACAGTTTTCTGCAAGAGAACAGCATGACCTTTCATATTGATATGGAGACTTCTTTTTCCTCTCTTTGATTTGGTATTTTCTTAAGGAAAAAAATCCAGCTAACACAATGATGATGAATAGTGCCTATGCATAAAGCAGAATAATTATCAGCATAGAAGATAAATTACTCATAAACATCACCCTAGATTATGAAGCCTGTATGGTGACATTACAGATAGGCTCCAAACAACATGTTTAAAGTGTGTGCTTATAAAATTGCATGTGTGCAGTCTGCAAACGTGCTCTAAAATGTAATAATACAAGGCTCTTTCAATAATATTGTTGACAATATTTTATTAAGGTTTCCTAATTACACACACAGTCTCTTGCTGAGTTTTAATCAGTGTGTAATTGGCTATACCTACAGAGGCTCTCTGACACGAGCAATACTTACGGTTATTACACCCATACTGAAAAGTCAAATACAGACATGGAGCTATGAAATCAGAATTCTCCATAGCTGCTACAAGTTAGAATAGTACATAACGCATTGAGCCTGCTCTTAACTGAGCAGAATCAGGACCGGAACACTGCAAGTCAGAGAAGCTAAATGTAAAACTTCAAAAGTCTCTATGCAAATTTAGTTTCTAATGACTTTTTTTTTTTAAGCAAAAAAGTATCTGCAGCAATTGCAAAGCTAGTTGAAAAACTGAACTATGAGCTGCAGGCACACACACACAAACTAAATTCACTGTTCAGCTCTTGTAAATATTTAGCTTATCACACCAGAGAACGCACACAACATAAAGGCTATAGATTTACACAGCTCAATATTAAAATACACTTAACAAAGGCACTGCGTTTCTCTTTGTTCTAGCTAGTGTTTTCCAGCAAAACTCCCCTCCTTCCCCGCACCAGCACATTCACTGCCTGAAAATGCTCGACCGAGACGGCAGGGTGAGCACTCCGCTCTGGAAGGCGCAATTAA
>JAUBNY010000221.1:280085-299503 GCA_032275445.1 Crypturellus soui | reverse complement strand
GATTTTTTTTTTTTTTTTTTTTTTTTGCAAGTTTGAGGAAGTTTTTCCACAATGTTAATTAAGTACAGCAAGCTGTTCACCCACTTACAAGTTTTCAACTATTTACAAACAGTTTCCAGACTTTAAAGAAACTCCTTTGCTTATGTAAGGATGCAAATGTCCTAATTCCTAAGGGCTGCTTTTAGAGGCCGGTATCTCACGGAAAAAGTGCAACTGCAGTTCCCGAGTACCCCGGCTTCTGTTTGTCCTGGTGCAGACAGTATTAATTTCAAAGTTTGGTCCTAACCAAGCACATCTTACCTACCTAATGTGAATCCGATCATACTAGAAGTTGTCTGAAGCACACAAAAATTCTGCATGTCCCCATGTACTTCCAAATCAATGGAATCTTCTGACACTGGGAAATCTGCGTCAGCTCTACTCCACAAAAGAGAGAGAGAAGGAAGAAAAAAAGATATCAAGCATTCGTTAAATGGTGAAGGGAGCAGCAGCAGGGCTAAGCGCTACTCTTCCGCTAGCAGGAAATCGTGGCTCTGCACATGCCAAAGAGCAACTCTGCCACGTTACCCTACATGAATATTTGAACAAAGCAGCAAGCAGCCCAGAAGGAAGAGAATTTTTCTGCTGCTGCTGTTTCATAACCTGACATTTCTCACCCAAATATAAACTCTGACAGTGGCAGGTCCAGCAACAGAGGTAACTTTGTGAAAATAAGTACCATGTCTTTGACGCTGCCTGGAGAGATGGAAGGGGGAGAAGCCTGGAGGAAATAAATACAGAAAAGAACTTAAGATTCTTCTTTTAGCATGTACATTACATACAATGACTGAAAATACTGTAGGTGTTAAAGCCAAAAAGCTTCACACACCTACATTTGTCTCCACTTTATCCAAAGGTCAAGGACAATTCTGAATCCTCTTTCTTCTAAAGCTGCTGGCTATCTAATGGCTGCTTTGAGAGCATGGCAAAATCCCTTGCTCATTTGTCTGGATCTGATTATTATCTATGCCCAAATAATGTGAAAAATCATTATGACCACATTTTCTTCAGTCACCCACTCAACTAATCCACAGACTCAGAAACTTTGGCTGTAATTCTGCAGTCACAGCCCCTTTCATGTAGCAACAGGCTAAAAGGAAGCCTTGGACAGTTCTTTGGGGCTGATTCAAAATCCTTTTTCTGTCTTTATAAAAATATACAACGTAGCAGGATAGGGTACATATTCTGAGGAGGTGAAGGGCATACAAGAATGACTAGGAAAAAAGCCCTTGTTCTTTAGGAATGAGTATTTGGAAAGATACAGTATAACCTTGAAAGTACCTATCTCTAGCACACTTGCTGAAGAGCCAGCACTGATTAGACCATTAACATGGTCTGCACAGGGACATTTTTCCAGAGGCAGGGACCTGTCAGCAAGTTCCATAACATTCTTCCTCCTTGCTCTGTTAGGCACCCCCACTATTGGTAGTGAAGCCACTGTGTGTGTCACTGTGTCTCAGCTGGTACTGGATTTTCAGTACAAAGCATCCTTGCCTTGTGTTGTTTCATTTCTCACCTGTCAAATATTTTTTAACATTTTGGCCACTCTGAAGTCCAGGGAACTATTACAGAAGTCAGCGGGGTAAGAGTTTTCCTAATACTTTATGACAGAAAAAAAAGCATAAGTTTTAAAAACTACCTTTTCCTCTTGACTCTGTAGAGAAAACAGAAAATCCATATAGTGAAGAGCACTGACTACTGATCAAATGCTCCTCCAAGTTATCCAGTGGTTTTCATCATGACATTCTTTTCAGCTCGCTGATAAACTGTCAGCCATAAAAGACAGAGACCTCGCTGCAATGCAGAGTAGGCACTCTATATACATAATATGAAAGCTTTTAAAAGATAAAAGCTTAGATAACTTTTGAACCATGAGCAGCTCCGAATTCACACTGCCATCCTGCAGATATTTAACAGCTGAGCAGAAAGTGCACTCGTCCTGTGTTCACTACTTAGAAGAACCCCTGGGAGTCCCCAGCGGGTACTACAGCCCAGATTAAGGCAGGATCTATTGGGCATTATACTTTATTGGAAAAGATGGTGCCTAACAGACAGATTTAAGGATTCTCTCAACACATAACGGTCAGACTTGAAATTCTGCTAAGGTAATGAAATGGATGAGCTTGCAGTCAGGTCAGTCATGCTTAATACATACAGAACTGCATGTAACAATGAAATTCATTAATATCACAGTTTCACCATATACCTGTAGCATGTCCACTTCTTTCCAAAGTGAAAAAAATCAAAAAAGAAAACCCAAACAAACAGCTCTATCCTCTCAGAAACCAGCTCTCAAACCTTCAACCTCCACAAAAAACTATGGCTTGATATGCAGCTGTTGAGACTAACAGTATGATACATACTTTGGCATAATAAAAAATATATTCACATTACAGCCAACACATTTATATGCTTAGTGTATACAAAATATTTATAAATGCAAATTTATTTACAACTAGAGTCCATTATTCATAGCAGAAAACAACCCAAAGTTAGACTGATAAGAGACTCCTGCCAACAGCCTAAAGAACAAAAAGCTGGCCAGGAGTCTTATGCTCACAATTACTGGGGAATTCCATGAGGAGGCCCTGAACATTTGTTTCCAAGCAGACAATGCAGCATGAAATAGCTATGCATTCTTGAGAGATTTTCAAAGCATGCACTAACACAAAGGCTCTTTCCAGCATCAGAAAAATCACGTTTTAAGCTATCGTTGTGGATATCACTATTATGTGCACTGTTGCACATTCCCATTTTCCAATGCACATGAATCCAAGGAAAAGGGGCATGTACCACCCCCTTCTAGGGAGTCTGTCTTGGCATAGTCAGCCCATAATTGTAGACGTGTGTACGAAAGCATCTTTGGCCTTGGGGTTAGTCCTGAGGTAGTAAATACAAAAAGTCAGTTGATAGGGATTTGCTTCCAAGACTTCATTTTAGTGCCTTATGTGGTTTCACTATGGTCCTGAATGTTCCGTGTCCTATTAAAATCAAAGGTATGTTCACGTAACCTGTGGCAAGGTCTGGGTGAGGCAGCTTGTTCCCGGCCACTGTCACTAACGCCTTCGCTCCGAAGAGGCCGTGGGGTCTCACGGGCAGACTGCTGGTGCAGAAAGTGCGAATGAGACAGCCCTAGGTCCTTGTTCACTCCCCATAAAGGAACCTGAAAGGGTTCTGTGGAAGTAAAATTAAAAGATGAGCCGAAATCTGAGACAAATACACCCAAATTACAGGCAGACTTGAGTCATGTGGCTTAGCAATAACTGTCTCTATGAAGTTTTCTGTTTTTGAGAACATATTTTACTGAATGCCCTCCCATTTCAGCATCTGCTACAGGAACCAGATACATTTCAGAGTGCTTTTTAAAAAAATGCTACCTGGAAAAAAGTCAGCATAAAAACATTCAGTTTATGAAACAAATAAATAAATCTTTTGGAGCTCTTTGAAACACAGCCCAGCTCCAACGCAAAAGTGCTGTTTGGATTTCCTATGTGCAGCTTTAAATCTTGGCAGAGAATGGCCTTAAAGGCCATGGAAGCGATGGTACTTCATGACCTTTAAGAGACAAGCTGCTGATCAAGAAGCGCTATCACTCTCCTCAAGTCTGGGAGTACTGGATGCAGACTGCAGGAGGGCCGGTTCTGCACACAGGTTGTTAATAAGTAGATGAGTTTATTCCTCACACTAGCGCAACTTGGTGATTAACTGTGCACCAAAACAGAATGGCACAACCAGGAAGGTCAGAGCTATTGGATAATAGAAACAAAAAAAGAAACAGGACCCACTCACCATTCACCTGCTGTGAAGAGAGTTTTTTCTCACTTATTCTGTCGCGGTTGGCGAGGAAGACAGACATGTCTCTGTCTGCCACGAGATTTTCGAGAGCACTGGTGTCGTGCTGGGCACGTGCTGGGTATGTGTCCTTGGGCATCTGCACCATGAGATTAGAGAGTGTTTGATCAAGGGGGTCCTCTTCAGTGATGTAGGCATAGGGACAGTATTCCCGGCTCCTGGAGTACATGTTTGCATTGTCATAGCAGTCTGAGCAGATCACCAAAGGTGCTGTGCCACCTGAAAAACACAACAAAAAAAAAAGAAAAAAACAGATATTCCCTCAAAGCGAGAGAGAACACTTCGTTTCCATGGGTTTACAGTTCCAGCAGGTCCAGCTAGCTCAGGCATGAGACTTAAAGAAAGCTGGAATTCATCCTGTACCAGACGAGGCAGGAGCAGCTGCACTTATCCCCCTGCAACCCCACGTGTCTCGGACGATCATGATTGAACTGGTAACGATTTAGTCACGAGACAAGCTATCCCTCAGGCCTTTTGCTGATAGACTTTTGGTTGGAAGTAGGACTATGGACCGGAGGCAGTGGATCATGGAATACATGGGGGAAAAAAAAAAAAAAAAGTTTTTTGAAGCCAGCTAGCATCAGATGGTGCCTCAGCATTTCAGTGGGGAAAAACAAACAAACAAACAAAACTTCTATAGACTCAATGCTAAAAACACTAAAATCTCTATAGACTCAATGTTAAAAAATACTATGAAAATAAGTCTCTAAACAAGGAAGAGAAATAGTATAACCCTTTGGTGATGATTGTAAAAGGCAGACTGGATGTCTGGTTGAGGAAGTAATTTTATCTTACAAACAAAAGATTAAGCAAATCACCTCCCAAGTGAATGTTTCTTCCACCTCCGTTCCAGAAACTTAAAATTTATATATATTTATTTTTAAGATATATTATAATATATTATATTTTATATAGATATGTAATTTTATATATATATAAAATACATAGGCATATATGGTAGGTATAAGATATATATATATATTCTTGACACTTAATCTAGGAATTCTCTACCACCACCACTGCCTTGCTGACCAGATCACACGTCCTAAAGTGAAGAATCACTAGAGGGATCTGTGCTACTTGGGACCAAAGAACTGCAGTCACAACATCTATATTCAAAGGCACTCAAAGCAAACGTGAACCCAGATGCTGCTGGACCAAAGATTAAATTGCATGCACAGAAGGCAAAAGAAAGCCCTAAGAATATAAGCAAACACAAAGAAAATCAAGAGATGCCTTTTAAGCCCACAGCAATGAATAGAAATCTCAGAAACAACTCATTTTTTTTTTCTAGAAAAAGTCACCTTTGATGTTAATATGCAGTCCTGCCCTGTGCAGCACCGCTGCCAGCTACGAGGAGCAGAGGATGCGCTGGCACTCTGCCACGCGGACGCCAACACGTGAGGGCTGCGCTTACCATCTGTGCCTTTGTGCACGTAGCCACCAGCTGGAGGCATGAGCTGCTGATGGCTTCCTGCCTCCGAGTTACTGTAGCCTTCCTGAGGCTCCGACAGCGTTCCTTGGGAGGATAAATAACTGGGAATGTCTGCAGGTAGGTTCATCTCCTCTGCAAAGCAGAATTAACACAGGTGACATTAACAAATAACTGTGAAGGTCCCAAAGCACCACCAACTATCACCGGCCTTAACACGAGTGCAATATAGGAGTTCTACTCGCACATTCCTACCTTTTTGTTGCCTCAGATATTAAAAATCTATAAAGCTGGCTCAAACCTAACAGTGCCAGAACAGACGTTTACATACTTTTGTACTTTACTCCAGGTCCTTTAGACATTTTAAAGTTAATTCAAACACTTATTCCCAAGCATGTGTTTTTTCTCTTAGTGTAAAATAAGTGTGTAAGGAATAAATACACAATTAATATGTGAAGTCTCTAAACTTGCCTTTTCCCCCTAAGGAATAAAGAAACTAGAACAAATCCCTGAAGATATTTGAGAAGGAAAAATATTACTCCCTCCAAACACTGGCCAGTTTCAAGGAATCCAGAAATTTCCCCATTCTAACAAGTGTTTCGAGTTTTAAAAAAGCGCACAAAGCGTCACCTGTGTTAGTGATGCTGTAATCTTCACTCTTCCTTCTCATGTGGTAGATCACAATAACCCATACGAGGGAAGTTCCCACGACACAGCACACCACAACGATGATGACGATGCCAACCGTTGTCCAGCCGTCTTCCTCGTGCATGATGCCACTCTGGGAAGAATCACAATTGGGGGAGGCCAGGACGTTTAGGTAAATATGGCCCCGCTCGGTGCCTAAGGTGTTGGACATGATGCACGTGTACTTCCCAGCATCCTCCAGCCCAGCATCCACGATGATGAGAAGCTGATTAGCTGCGGCGAAGAAGTGTCGCTCTGTCACCGTCAAGGGGCCGTCGTCCTTGGTCCAGTTGAGGCGCGGGGCAGGATTGCCACCAGCAATACACTGCAGGACAGCAGTTTCACCCCTGCTTACTGTCCTGTCTTCCAGGGGCCTGACGAAGGACGGAGTTTCTGACAGTGGGGAAGAAAAAGAAAAAACAGTTGTAAGGTGACAACATAGGGCAGCAACATTGTGCACTCCACAGCATGTAAAAAACCTGAGTCACTGTTCAAAAAATCTTGTGAAGTGTGGCCTTCAAATCTCCCCAAACCATGTGAAGCAGCTGCTACTTTGCTGCTCCAGAGAATACCTGACATCCTTTATTCCTATAAAGTTGGAAGAAAAAAAAAAAAAACAACCAAACAAACAAACAAAACAAACAAACAAAAACAAAAAACCACCACTCTTCTTGTTCCTTAATGCCGAATACCTACAGTAAGAGGACACTATGCTCTTTCTATTTTCATTTCATTCATTTAGGACTTAAGCCTGCTGCTTACAGAGAAGCTCCACTACCACTGCAGAAGGAAAAGATCCATTTAAGCCAAGAGGAACATACCACTTACCTAGCACAGTCAGCGTGGCATTTGCTGACAACCCCCCTGCAGTGTTTTGTGCCATACAGCTATAGATTCCCATGTCTTCCATTTTCACATTTGCAATGAAGAACACATCATCCTCAGGCATGACGTGCATCCTCCTCTCCCTTGCAGCAGGGAAATCTGTGCCACCATCTTTCTGCCAGGAGATCTGGGGAGTGGGGTGGCCCTCCGCAGCGCACTCCAGCCGGGCCATGGCCCCAGTGCGGATAGTGAGATCCATGGGGATTTTCAGGAAGGACGGCAGCTCTGGGTCAAAGCAGACATTATGGTATTAGTATCATTTCAGTACTGAGGAGAAGGCAACAAGAGCCCCCCGATACAGAGATGTCTGCAGGCAAGTCGATGAGTTACACACCTGTAGCTCTTCCTGGTCAAGGCAGTTACTTCCAGAGAGCCGCACAAGTTCTCAGTGGTCATTTCTAATAGCCTAGCCTCCCAACTGAAATATACCTACAGAATTCCTTTAGAACTACCTAATAGACAAACTGTCTCATGGTGAGAAGAGAGGGGTAACTTAGATGAAGTTCTTTATCACACTTTTTCTTCCCCTATGAGACGGAAGGTGAATTTTCATCTCTGCAGCCAAAAATGTGTACATGTTCTTGAGAAACAAAAGCAACACAGGCACTTCTGTCCTCAGACACAATGGGGAGGGTCAGTGGTTCAGTAATCTATCAACTGATGTAAACTATCTTCTCATCTCCCTGCTCTAAAGTCCGAATAATACAAATTCTTCATTATCAAGCATCTCGTACTCGATTCTTTTGAATTTGCTTCCCATTCCATAACTGTTTCTAAGTCAAGTCTTCCCTAGCTCTGCAAGCATGCCCGGAAAGTGCCTCCTCCTGACGAGACAGCAGAGGGAGCTTTTAGTTTAAAGACTTATGACTCCATTTAAATAGATAAAAAATCAACTTGAGTTATAATGAAAGTATGGGAGGTATTTGCCCCTTTTCAAAGAAAATAAAGCTTTTCATCCCCCTGCCAACTCCCTCACCCCAAAATCACTTATAAATTTGTCTGATACTCTCAAACAGCAGTGATGCACATGCTTTCAAGAGTGTGGTTGGGACCAGTTGGGAACTAAGAAATCTGAACAGATTTTATAAAACAAAGTGAAAATCAGATATGCAGCTATTTAAATACAGATTTAGGTTAAGTGTGTTGCTTCTTTGTTTCCATTATTGCTTACCATTAACTGTCAGTTTAGCTTTGTTAGAATAATTGGAGCCAAAGTGGTTGGTGACGATACACTGATATTTTCCTTCATCAGTGAAATTCACACTGAAGAGATGCAGGACAGTGGTATACTCAACCGCCTCCTCACTTTGCTGCTGATACCTGGCAAAATTCTCCACCTCTGCATCATGCAACACTTCGCTGTCTTTACGCCAGGCAGTGGACATGGGTGAATCACTGCTGCTCACAGCAGTGCACGTCAGGGTTATGTTCATGCCTCGCAGAGCAATCGTGTTCTCAGGATGTACTCTTATCTGCGGTTTAGGGAAGTTATCTGAAAAAAATAAATAAATAAAAGCATCGGGATTAGCTACTTTACTTTTCAACATGCAGTTTGTTTTCCAAGACAGGACCACAAAAGCCAGTAAGTAGAACACAAGCTGTGGGAACAAATATCCTGCTTAGGGTATATATATTCAGCTATTTTCTGTTGGAAATCAAACTGTGAAAGATGATTAAAACCACAGGCAGGAGTACGGAATAAGCTTTGCGAATAGTCAATGTAAAAGCATGGTCTTAAGCAGCACCTCATTGTCTACAGCTGTCTGGAAGTTGCTACATTTACACAATACACACAGGCCACTTCGGACAAAGAGCCAGCATTACTTTATGAAGGGCAAGCTTTTAGAATTTGGTATTTTTCAGATAGTTTAAATATTCTCAAGATAAGACTTTAAACGCTGCAGACACAGAGCATAAGAAACATGCCAGAGTATCTACTGTCCTAGCCTTGGTGAATAGCTTTAATAAAGCAAAAGACCTTCAGAAACAGTAAGAATGGAAACATAATCAGCTTTAACAGTAACCTAAATGTAAAAAAAAATGCATTCTCACAGGATTGCTCCCTCAGTTTAGTTTTAGTGCAACAAAACCAGAAGTAAACAAACTGAATTAAACCTAACCCCCGAAGTGTGCACAGTGCCACACATGCCCTATGGCCAAAGCCAAGAACATCTAGCAGTGCTACACGTTGGTTTAGAAAGTTATCTGTGGAGATTTGTACCTCTATGTTTTTATATCAAAAATGATTTAAAATACAAACCACAGACAAAGTCGTCAGGGTCCACGCTGAGAAGGCTTTGTCCTGCCAACCATTCGGGGTGAGCACAGCTAACGTTCACAGCCCGCTGCAAGCGGCTTTCAGCGAGCCACCGCGGCAGCCATTTCAGCTGGCAATCACAGAGCAGGCTGCTAGTGTTCAGAATCCTGCACAAACAAGGCAAGAGAGAGATTAAAGTTTATTTCACACTGCTACGTCATCTCATCTACCAGAAGAGACATTAAAAGCAGACATTTTCAGAAATTACAACTTACAGTATTTCTCTATGCCTATGGGTCTTTATTATACACGTTAGTTATATATGCTACAAAGGGTCCAGGAAACCATTTCTGTATCAGCATTAAAAACTCTTTTCTCTAGATGTCTGAGGAAAATAACACTGTATTTTTTAACTTTGAAACAAAGTACTAAGCACATCTTTACAATTACCTCATTTCTCTTTAAAGCGGTTAAAAAAAAAAACAACACTGTAGCACAGTTTCAGCTCTCATACTAGGTATTTGCCATTACTCTGTGGCTATAAGCCTCAAAACTCATTTTCATGCCAGCTAATGAATATTTAAGAATGAATACGAGCTTTTTCACATAGGTACTATTATAGATCTCACTTTCTTCTCTGCTCCACAGAAAACAATGAGAAGGGAAGATGGGAAGCATTTATGGATCAGCACAGGCTTTTGGAATATCCTAAATGTTACACATAGCCTCTACCTACCGGAGAGGAAGTCTGGTATTTGAGCAAGGAGGAGTGATCTGGTGCTCAAGTGAATCCAGCAGATCAGGAATGAAAGCAGAGAGGGGCACACAGGAAGCCAAGATCACAGCCTGCCACCTGCCCAACCACCAGTGACTCATTTCTAACGTACATGAGAGAAGGCAATGGAAGTCTTTTGTCTTTAGCACCTAAAATGCATCTCATGCCTTCCTCACACTGGCAGAGATTAACTAATTGGATAACTGTTTTAAAATTACACGATTTAAGATTACACGATGTTCAGAGACCTTATCTGATAGAAAGGGCTGTGTTACTCTCAGATTAGTCTTGGCTGCGAAGGTCACCACACACTGTAATACTTCGTATGCCTGAAGATGACAAGAGCTCTAGCTGCTTAAGTATCTGCTGAGCTAGTAAAAACTCTTGTCCAGACATAAATATTTTTATAAGGCCTTTCCCTAGCCCAAAAACGGAAGGCAAAGCATTAATTTATTGATCACAGCAGTGCCTTGAAACCCTAGTATGAGAGTTCGGGTGATCTCTTGAAATATCTCCAATGTAAAAATTTGAGATGTTAAAAACCTACGTTTTAACATGTCAAGAAAATTTACTTTCTATTAACCACAATTTAGCAAATTAAGGTGCAAATTTTAGTAATCCTTAGATTGAAAAAAAAAACACGTTGTCACTTTTATTCAGCAATTTGTTAACATAGCTTTAAATATTTCATAATGAAAATAGAACACACTTTAGTGAACTTGAGCCTATCTTACAAGGCACAAAGTAGAACTAACTGAACTTACAGCTCCTTCAGATGGGCCTGGGCAAATGCATTTTCTTGGACAGACATTACTGCATTGTTGCTTAAATCCCTGCAAGTTAAGCAAAGAGAAACACAATGGAGTAACTTGATTTCATCTACCACCACCAGGTTCATTTAAGTCTGAGAAGAAATACAAAATTGAAGTAAATAACTAGAAGCCCAATAGAAGAAAGTACTTACAAATGTTCAAGACCTTCAAGACCAGCGAATGCCTTCTTTGTAATTGACTTAATCTGGTTTCCTTGTAAGATTCTGAAAGACAATCCCCCCAGGCCAGAAAACAAACTGGATGTCAATATGAGCTCAAGAATAGGTTCAATAACTTTTCTAATTATAGCTGAGCTAAAAAACCAAATACTATTTTTTGAGTTTACAGGCTCAAAGAATGCTCATAAGAACAAGTTTCCTTTTCCCTTCTTCATGGATTTAGGTTAGAGACAGATCACCTATCACAGAAGGGGTAACACACCAAATATGACAACTCATTTTTCCTCTAATTCTGCTTGCCTAGAAAATACTGTCACTTCAGTGATTTGCAGTACATACAGTTTATCAAGTCTGCCGAGTCCCGCGAAGGCTTCGGTTGCATCTTCTATGGCCCAGGAGATCTCATTGTTCCGCAAATCCCTGTAGAAGCAGAAGAGCCTTCTTAAAAGCTCTGGAAAATCATCATGAGCAGTGCTAACAGGGAAGGGAATTTACTGTTCCTTGTGCCTAGTACGGTGATCTGCCTCAAGCTTTTATACAGCCAATTTTGTCAGAAGATTAATATTCCATTTTAGGAAGGCAAGGGAAAATGGAACTGTTCAAAATCCGTTCTTCAGACAGAACCACAAACAAACCCTGAAGTACAATGTCTTGATGTGGTATTTAAGGAAGGACCCAGTCTGACTAGCAACTGTCATGTGATGGACTATTTACCAGAAGCTGGGAGAGACTCCTGGAGCAAGTTGGTTCATGTAAGTGAATTAACCGACACACTAGCAGCACTAATCTTCCTGAGTAACAGGCCTGTAACAGCATTAGCATATTAACAGATTACACACAGGTTACAGTGCAAGGCTGCCAGGCACAGAGCAGTAGATTTTCATAATGAAGTTGTTATTCTGCTCACAAATCTCGTTACCAGCTAATGGGATTTCTGTCTGACCTCTGTACAGAACTTCTGCCCCTCGCATAGAACAGCAGACTAAACAGCAAAAGCAACATAGCAATATGGTTTGGAAAGGATAAAGTTTTGGGTTGTTTTTTTTTTTTTGAGATATGGTGAGATCTGTCAAACGCAGCAGCATTTTCAGCTGAAAATGCATGAAACGAGTAAAGAGTTTCCATCTTACATCATGCATAGCAGTATTTGCCAACATCAACGTGTTTAGAGGAAGATACACCAATGAAAAACAAAGACATACTGCATTTTAGTAGATATTACATTTATCAGCTTGATAGGGCTTCCAAATAAGTCAACTGCCACAGAAAGCTATCTATACTTTCAGACAGTTGTAGGTATCTCTCACAAACCCTTTTTTAACTTGTGCTAACGATGGGAGAACGTAGTATCTACTTCCCCCTGGGTGAGATTAGAAATTGCGTGAATTCTTATCCTGAAAGAGATCAGAAATCAACCTCCAGGATGCCCCCAGTGGTAATGCATCTTTTTCTTGTTTTTCTTACTTTGAAATACAAAAGCCTCTTCTTAATGCCCCACAGCAGTCACTTCCACAATTAAGATACGTACTTTAAAATTTAGGACAAATAAGGAAAAGAGTGCCTGTAATTCCATTATTTGTATGTCATTTACATGAATTTAGTCAACATAGTCGTTACATTTACTCACACTAAGCATTTTCAACTTGAATAATGTTTCAATGAGAAGATACTCATCATGGATGTGATCTAATAAGAAGAGTAACCAGATGAGTAATATGCCAAATTTACTTCCAGATTGCTAAAACTCTTGACTAGAAACTAGTTTCTAGAATTCTCTCCAGAATTTTATATTAGGAATACTGGAGTGGTATCAATGCTGAGCTAACCACAAGCATACAGAAAAACCACACACAAAGTAAACATGGTGATAGGATTTTAAACTTCAAAGTTTCAGTTCTATTCTTGGATACACCTTTAATCTCACTTTGCTCTGACTAGCTCACAACTTATAGGCAGTTTCTACAGTATCTTGCTCTAATCCTGCTTTAAAGGTACTTTGCAGAATTGTGGCGAGAACTGAACAGAGCCAAACAATTATGTGAGATGCCTTAATACTGAAACAGCCAGAATTGTAGTAGAGACAACAATGGAAGCAATCTGACAGCTACACAAAGTATCCTGGTGTCTGAAGCACTTACATGCTCACACTATTCAGACCGCTTAACAAAAAGTGTGAGCAGCCCGAAAGAAAAGCCCCTCATTGTGCGAGACAAGGAGCTCCTCACGCTCAGCTGCGCTCTAATGCCTGGAGCCCTGGTAATCACCACTGCCCTGGCTCCTGCCCATTCCCACTCCGAAGCGGATGGCCAGGCTCTCAGTTGTCTGATGCCCCTGAAGAGCCCAGCAAAACCTACTAATTAATCTGCTCTTGTTCTTTTTCATGCTGCTCTAAATCTAAGAAATTAGTCTTAATTATTTCATTAAAAGGTTGCATTAAGGTTAACAGAATATGACTGCTTACATAAGTCTCTCTGGTGAGTTTGCTTATTTAAGCATTTATTTAATGAACTGATAGAAGGGTTATAAACTTTCACTGCTTTCTGAACTACCATGCTTTAGGATGATTAAAAGTGTTCAGATCTGCTTGACACCATTTTTTTTTAAATAAAAAACCAGGATAGATTCTTTTCTTGTCCAAAATATTGAACAGAGTACAGCTGCTGGCAAAGGTCCTGGCAAATGCAGAGCTGACCCTCGGATAGCAAGAGGTCCTCCTGTACCTTTGCTCTATGCTGTGCCTGTGGCTTCAGCAAAGCAGCAGTGTGTGAGCTGCAGAATTCACTTTGGCTTCTGGGGTTCCAACCCTAATACAACCATAGAGAGAAAGTGAGGTCTGTACTAAAAATTCATCCCATTGCATTTACACAAGCTGCCAATCCCTACCTTGTCAGAACTGGTCTGACATGCAGCTGGACACTCAAAGTCATCAAGGCACTGTTTTATCAGCATTAAAAATATAAGATTGCTTTGTTTCAACTACACCAGGGTTCTGTCATGTCTGTAGACCAAAAATAATCAGCTCTGCCACATCTGAAGGCAGGACACCAATACAGCAAGTGACAAAACACCAATCTTAAATATTCATTGTTTTAACTGCCGAAAGCTTCATTGCATTGAATCAAGTGACATTTTAAATAGAATTTTTCTGTACTTACAAGATTCGAAGGTTTGTCAGCCCTCTGAACACACCATCAGCAATGTGACTAACTCGGTTATCACCCAGGTTTAGCTTCTCCAATAAACCAAGTCCCACAAAGGCAGACTCCTTGAGGCGAGTTAGCTGGTTGTAGGACAAGTCTCTATAAAAATTGAGGAAATGCTTTAAAGGCGAGCAAGAGGGATTAACTACAAAGACACTATCAAACAGGAAGTCTTCATTTATTTATAACAGAAGACTTATTAAAAAAAAAAAAAAAAAAAGTAAAGCAGACAGTATTACCATAGACTTGACAAGTTAACTGAGCACTTTCTTCAGTAATTCGCTCCTCCTACATGTGCGCTCTCTAATCTGTTATTTGTAACATTACAAAATCCCCACTGAAATTCAACCCAGGACTTACAGTTCTGAAAGTCTTTGGCAGAACTCCCACGCATCTGGGCTGATCCTGTTGATGGCATTTTGGCTAACATAGAGCTGTTGCAATGTTCGTAGACCATACAGCCAGCCCTTGTTTACTTCTGTTAAGTTATTATGCTCCAGTTCTCTAAGGAATTAGAAGGAAAAACATTTGCCAAATAGGCAATCAATGAAACATACATTTACAGCATTTCACCTTGTTGATCTCGAAATGATTTACTAACATTAAATCCTACAGAATCTGAAATGCACGATTATATTCACTTCACAGGACTCAAACAAATGACCAAAAGTGTACAAAAAGAAAGCAATGCAGCCATGGCTACACTGATCCAGCAGAACTGAAACCACGGCCATTCATTCTCAAATGTAAATATTCCAGTTCTCTAAGATTATTTATTAAAAACATCTTTTGCCAAGAGTGCATGGCACATGCCTGCGCCTCGTCAGAGTCACACAGGAAATGGTCTCCATAGCTAGAGTTCCTAAAAGAAATTCCATGACTAGGCATACTTACAGTTCTTCTATATTATTCAAGCCAAAGAATGCTCCATCCATCAGTCTGCTAATCCCATTGCGCTGCATTTTTAATGATTTTAAGGATTCCAGGCCTTGGAATGTAAGACTTTCCACTATTTTAATACGGTTCCTTTTCAGTTCCCTTATATAATATAAAGATGACAATCAAATATTAAGACATCTTTTGATAAGTAACACTGTAACTATCAAGAACACATAGCAAGGTAATATTCCTGCAAAGGTCATCTTTTTAAGTTTCCAAAACAGCTACTTACAGAAACTGCACATGAGGTAATTTGAAGATCTTTGGTGGAATCACACTAATTCTATTTCTGTTTAGCTTTACCACCACTAGAGAGTTAGATAAGTTATCAAGACAGCCTGCTTCTAGGGTAGTTATTCTGTTGTTGCTTAGATTCCTAGGAAAATAAGAAAAGAAGCTTTTCAGAACATAGAGTATATTAGCAGAAGTGCACAAAAACAACAAGAAGAAACTAGTTATTAATACTCAAGTTCCGTGTGAAGTTGTATCAGAAATCAGAATTCTGGTACCCTGAATAAATCATATTTCCCTTATGGGAACCATTGGTAGGAGCTGCTTTTCCTGTGTGCCCACCCTTCTGTTAGGCATGGTTAAGACAATGTCAACAGTGATCTACTCAAGATAAGCAAAATATATAAATAAATAAATCACTGTATGTCCCTGCTGGCTGAAATCCCAGCACTTTGACATCACCATTCAGTGATCTTCAGCACTGCCTGAGAAAATATGATGCAGACTTGGTATTAAGGGTATTTTATTCTAAGCACATTTGCAACTACAGTGAGCACTGCTACCCGTTCCAACCCCTGCAGAAAAATCTGTAATAAAGATCTCACAGTGATGTTGAAGGTGTTGAAGGACACCTTCAACATCGCCACTCTGGCGCCAGCAGACCACTCATACTTACAGGTACTTCAACTGCATCCTCGGGAAAGAAGAAGTTTTAATTTCTGAGATTAGATTAGAACTAAGATCTAGATTCTCCAAAGAAAGGTAAACTTGCAGCTGCTCAGCATTTATTTCTGGAATTGTGTTGTGTACCCTGAAAAAATACCAGCAAAGATGATTATTAAAACATCCCATCCTTCAAATTTCAGATCTGAAACAACTGTAGGGTTCCTGGCATTAACATTTTAGTGAGTCTTTTAAAATGGGAAAGGGAGCATATACTTCAGCATTAATCCATAAAGCAATACCGAAAACCCAAGACCATTCTGACATATGAATAGATTCAAGTTCTAAGGCCTCTAATTAGGCTGTTCCTTGTGGAAACTGTCATTCCTAGCCCACCTCCCTCTCCTTCAACACTGCCTGCCCTGGTTGGCTGCATTTTATTGGTAATTTAGCTCGACTTGGTTGTCCAACTGATTTGTATTTCTTTAAAAAGCGCTTATGTATTCTCCAAAGCACTTCAGACAAACAGTATTTTGAGACAAATAAGTTATGTTTCCCTGCAGCTTGATAGCAAAATTCAAATACTATCCCCCTTGCTAAAGAAAAAAGGCAGAAAAAGGCAGGCAAAACATTGCTTACAGTGAGAGAAGAGTTATATTAGAAGTTGTTTCTCCAAAGTATGGAATTTCGCTTAGCTCATTGTAATTCATTTTCCTAAAAATAAAAGATAATAATGCTTGGTTGGCCCTTCAAAGACAACAAGTCTATTCTACAAAGCAGAATTAACTCATATCATGACTTTTAAAAATTATTATGGTTATTAGGCAATATTAGAAAAAGAGATTCCTTAAAAGCTTGTTTAAAAACTAATACTTTGAAAAAAAAATACATTGAAGCACAATTTACTGTTAAAAAAATTGGCTGTTTCTTTAAATCAGACCAGATGCCTGGATACACATTAAAAGTCAAAATTTGAAGTCTACCAAGTAGAATTTCTGAGATCTTTACTACTGACTTTATGATAAACAGTAACTTACACTTCTTGTAGCGTGTGAACAGACAAATCAATGCTCCAGTTAGATGATAATAAATGATTATGACTTAAATCCCTAGAGAACAAAGAAATAAAGAATTATTCTGTACTTTGTACAACTGTAGTTTATTATTTATGCTCAGAAAGACTACTAAATATTGACATTCTTATTATTTTCCTTCCTTGCAGAGTTTACACGGCATCAATGGAGAACTACTTAGATCAAACTGGGGGCTCAGGTATTAGAAACCCTGAAAATTCACTGTTTCCACAGGAATATGTGCACATTTCCACTAAATGTTAAGTTAGGCACTTTTAACTGAAACTATTCATCATTACTTCCGTACACATAAGACCACTGAAGTTCGCAGAGAAAACGGTATATCTCACAAGTGCCTTCATTATTTCAATGGCTCAAGAAGCAAATGCTGAAAGTTCAAATCAATTCCTGGAAGAAAATGAGAAATTTAAAGTTCTGTTTGTTTCCTACACTTACTGAAGATTTGCAGTTTACACTTCGAATCAGCGACACAAAAGCCACAGCTCAGTTACAAGTGACAAAACAAACCACATTTTAATTCTCTTGAGATTTAATTGGGTCATTAGGCTAATTCAGCATCCTTATTCTTTTAAGGTAGGTTTTCAGGAGGCCAGTTATTTTCCATCAGGACTCTGCATAATGCCAGCCTCAGAGGGACATGCCAACACACAGCGTCCTGCTCAGCGAGAAACCCCTTCCCGATCAGCACCGGGGCAAATGCCTCTGCCCAGGTGCTGTTCTAGGGAGAAACACCCTCTCGTAGCCCTGCAGCAGCAAAGGGGCCTGCACCGAACTTCGCCAGCAGCCTCTGCTCAAGCAAAGGCCCTGCGGAAACGTCCAACACCAGCGAAGAGCCACACACTCTTCTAGCTGTTACACGAGCAATAAAGCAGCGGGGATTCAGGAGAGAGGCTCCGAGAAGTGGCCACAGGGACTGATAGTATCAGGCTGGACTAGAAACTACAGTGTCCATTTTCTCACGTTTTGGACACTTCCCGCGGTCACAGACCCTCCACTACTTGGAGACCACAGCTAGACTGATCACCAGGCACAGGGTGACCCACGCGGCCTGACTTGCTCTGTAAAGAGATCATCCATCTGCACTGCCAGGACCTTTGTTTTCAGGTATAACAAAATATAATTTCTTTGCCCTTAAATAGCCTAAAACCAAGGACACATCTAAAGGAGTTTTTCTTGGCCATTAAAGATAGGCTGGATGTATCACCTGCAAGTTGCTGTGAAGAATTATGAGGAAAAGAAAGAATGTTTAGTCCTCGAAGTAAGGTAAAATGAAATCACAAAACTGAGGGGAAAAGCAGACAGACTTTCCTTATGTGAGCAAAATTAGCTTTTAACTAACTTTAAAAAGCTTTTAAGCATTACAGGTTGTTTCGACTAAGAGCATTCAGAATCAGCTTAGTGCTGGAAAAAATGCCGTCCCTCCACATGCTTTGTGTGCCAAAGTCCTGAAAGCCACAACAGAGAACATGCACTTAATTATTGTTTGCAGCATATATCAGATTGCATAACCCCGCGCAGCAGCCAGCACCACTTCTTCCCGCCGCATTCGGTGCCAAACGGCTCACGCACACGCTCTGTCTCCCACGGGACAGGCACGGTGTCTCCCAGAGCCCAAGGTGCCGCCGACACCATTTTGCTTGTTGGTCACCTGGGCAGCTCCCAGCGCGCTTCCAGGCACGGACGCTGTCCGCAGCGAGCGCCCTGCTGCTCCCGCGCCCCTCTAACCACAGAGCACTCCGGGACTCATCTGCGGTACCTCCCTGCTGACACACATGTATATTGGATCTTAATGGCCTCCAGCTGCTCTGCACCGGGAGCAGGAGCCCCGCGGGGCTGCGAGAGGCCCAGGAGGCAGTGGCCTTCCTGGACGCGTCCGGCTCATAACGGGGCTCGGGCTCTTGGCCGTTTCTCACCCTTGACCGCCCAAAGACACACAGAAATTCCCGGGTTCAAGCGCTCCTGACGCCTCCCGGATGGCCGTTTCCCCCGTTTAGGGCTCGGTGACGCCCGCCCAGCCCCGGCGGGTCGCAAGGGCCTGAGCGCTGCCCCGCGCGGCGGTTTTTGTCCCCCACCCCGAGCACGAGCGGGCCCCGCGCGGACGCTCCGAGGCGCGGGCTGCGCCGCCCTCCCGAGGAGCCACCGGAGCGGCGCCGCCACCGGGGAAGGGCGCGACCGCGGCCCTCCCGCCCGCGCGAGGCCCCGCTAGGCCGCCCCCTAGGCCGCAGCCTGCGCTACCCGCCAGGGCAGCCCGCGCCGCGCTCACTCACACGGCCGTGGTGCCCGCGGGCAGCGGCGGGATCCGCGGCGGCCCCGGCCCGGCGGGCAGGCGGTGGCGGCTGCAGTCCAGCAGGCCGCGGCGGCAGGAGCAGGGCG
>JAUBNY010000221.1:252634-265664 GCA_032275445.1 Crypturellus soui | reverse complement strand
GCGGGAAGACGCTCCCGCTCGGAACCCGTGTGCTGCCCCACGTGAGGGGCCGCCGGGGTGGCGGGTTGCCCGTGTCCCCGCCGCGCCAGGGCACCCAGGCTGACGCCAGCTGAGCGGGAGGCCCCTCGGAACAGGCCCCGCATTGTGCCGGCGCTGCGGCCGCGCTGCCCAGCTTGTAAATGCAGCAGCTTAATGAGACGTGATGGGGGCCAGGCTGGGCGCGATGCCGCCCGTGGTGTCCTCAGCAGACACATCCCATAGGACCGGGGTCCTGCAGCTCGAGCCAGGACCCGCTGGCCTGGAGTCCCCGCAGGCCAAGCAGCCCCGTGGCAGCCTCGCTGCTGCCCACGGAGATGTCTGACCGGAGCTTTATTGACGCCCATCCTTGGGGCCGGGCAGCTGGCTGCACGTGGGCTGCAGCGGGGGACGCGCAGAGGTGCCCTCCGACCTCGAGTATTCCTTGTTAGGGTGGGTCAGCGCCTGATCCTCGTCCGATTGACTAGGGAAGAGCTCAGCACGTGGGGCTGAGGCTGAAGACTGGTGTCCGAGGGCAGGAGCTGCTGGGTGCCAGGTGGTACCTGCGGTGCTGGAATGCGGCTGCCGCGCTCCGCTGCAGCCTTGGGGCTCTTGGATCTGGAAACTGGAAGGAATAGTTAGATCCAATAGCCTTAAATGTCCCTTCCTTGGTCCCTCATTAGGGTTAGGGAAGACTGTCCCATTCTTGAAGCTTTTTTTGACTGTGTGGATAGTCAAACCAACTCAGCCTCTGATCAGCAATGCTCTTGCAGTGCTGCTAATTTTTCCTCTTTTCCTTAAATAAGAAAGGGGGACAGCCCCTTTTCCCAGAGCAAGAGGGAAAGGGAGCCTGGGCTGGGCTGGGGAGGCGCTTGTGCAGGCGGCAGCGGGAGCCCTGCGCTGCTCGGGCCGCTTCAAGGTCGGTGCCGCGGGAGCGCGCCGGCCTCGGCGCTGCGCAGGGCCGAGCGCTCCTGCCCGCCCTTGCAGCCCGCGCCGGGGAGGGTTTCGGGAGGGCGCGGGCGGCTGCCGCTGGCCCCCGTCCAGGGACACGGAGGTTTGTGCAGGGTTCAAGGTGCAGGTTTTGCAAACAGCTGAGCTCTGGGCGCTGCAGCGCGTCAGGGCTCGGTGAGGTGACGGTCCCGGCACTGCTGCGGCGTCCCAGAGGGAAGCGGATCCCGGTCCCTGATGGGATGAGGCTGGAGCTGAGGCCGTGGGCGGGTGCCACGGGGCTCCGGAGGGCCTTGCTCCAGCCGCCCGGCAGAGCCGCTCCAGCCTCTTCCAGGCGCTGTTTAAACTAGGCGAAAAGGTCAAGTAGTGTGAGGACCCATGAATAACATGTTGACAACCTTGCTAGCTGTTAATGGTAAAACTACATCTGTTAATATTCAATGGATGTTCATTCAGTTTATTTAAATACATTTTAGTGTCTGTAGAGCATGCTCTGCAGTATCTAATCGCTGTTTGCTTTGGATTAAGCTCCTGATAATGAAGCACTTAAAAGGCAGTGCAGAGCAATTGGGCTTCTCCTGCCTCAAGGGCAGTAGGGGAGGCAGCAGCGAGGCCGCTCCGGCGCCCGCAGCTCCCTCCCACGTCCTCCTCCGCTGGAGCCTCCGCTGGGCACCGGCTGCCTCAGCCACCCCGATCCCGGGAACGAGGGCAGGAGGGACCGGTGCTCCTGGGGGCTCTGCCGCCCTGTGCCCCCGTGCCGGAGCATGGAGCCTTGCAGGACAAGAGCATCTTCCCAGTCCAAAGTTGTCCGGGGCAGCTTGGTGCTGCAGCAGCCTCCTGGGTCCCGCCGGTGGCTGCAGCTTTCTCCAGCACGAGCTCATCCAAAAGCCACAGCACACGGGTGCTTGCGGGAGTCATGCTCTTCCAGCCGGGATTTCAGTGTGTTCTTTTAACCAAATGTCACTCCCTTATCTCCAGCTGTCTCCCGCCCTCCTGTTTCTCTCCCCTTAATCCATTCCATGGCTGCGTGAAGTGTCACTGTGCAAAAATTAGAAGCCCATGACAATAAATCTTCTGTGCACTTGCAAGCATTTGTGCGTTGTGCAGACAAGTCTCATCTCCGGGCATGTCTCCTTTGACTCCGCAGGCCCCATCAGCAGCATCCTGGTGAACAAGTACGGCAGCCGGCCCATCATGATCGCCGGCGGCTGCCTCTCGGGCTGCGGCCTCATCGCGGCCTCCTTCTGCAACACCGTGGAGGAGCTCTACTTCTGCGTCGGGGTCGTGGGGGGTAAGTGCCGGCTGCCGCGGCATGAATGGGGCCGAGATAAGTTATCTTCCGCGGCAGCAGGAGGAGCCACTTGCACCTAGCAATTATTTACGAAACGTCTATGATGAATTTGCATAAGTGCTAATTCCCTTTGTCTAGCCTAATAAGGGCTGCCTGCGGTCACATAATGCAGGAAGAATGCAAGTGCTCGGGCATTAATATCTAGCTGCTTACAGTGCAAAGCCTTCAATTACTCCCTCTCAGAATTATGCCACACCAGGAAAGCAAAGTTTATGACTCACAGCACTGCTCTCCTTTGGACTCCCTTGGTTCCTGCGCACGACTGTTAGTGCCCTGGCTCCCGCCTCGAGGAAGGAGTAGTGAGGAGGCAGAATATGGCTTGTGTAATCTGAAAGTTAGCAGAGTAAAAGTCATATTAAATGCTGAGAACTGTCCCATCTGCCTCAGTTTACTCAGGCCCTCTTTGAGCACTGTTGACTTGCACACACTGAGCCCCTTATCTCCCCTCTTGCTTTCTCAGGCCTTGGACTTGCATTTAACTTGAACCCAGCCTTAACCATGATCGGCAAGTACTTCTTCAAGAAGCGTCCCCTGGCCAATGGACTTGCTATGGCAGGTAGCCCTGTGTTCCTGTCCACCCTGGCACCCGTGAATCAGCTCTTCTTTGGCATCTTTGGCTGGCGAGGGAGCTTCTTGATCCTTGGTGGCCTCTTGCTGAACTGCTGCGTAGCTGGATCCCTGATGCGGCCCATAGGCCCCAAGCCAGATCAGCTGAAGAAAGAGGCTGCCAAAGAGGTGCTGCAGGAAGCTGGGAAAGCAGTGAAAAAAGATGATGGAGCTGGTGACACCAACACAGACCTCATTGGTGGAAAGGCCAAGAAGCAGAAGGGCACACTTTTCCAGACAGTCAACAAGTTCTTGGATCTGTCCCTGTTCACGCACAGAGGCTTCTTGCTCTACCTGTCGGGCAATGTGATCATGTTCTTCGGACTGTTCACTCCCTTGGTCTTCCTCAGCAATTATGCAAAGAGCAAGAAGATCCCTAATGAGTCTGCAGCCTTCTTGCTCTCCATCTTGGCCTTTGTAGACATGGTGGCCAGGCCTTCCATGGGCCTGGTCGCCAACACCAAGTGGATCAGGCCCAGAGTTCAGTACTTCTTTGCCATCTCCGTGATCTACAACGGGGTGTGCCACCTCCTGGCCCCCATGTCTACCACCTATGCTGGGTTCTGCATTTATGCTGGGTTCTTCGGCTTTGCCTTTGGCTGGCTTAGCTCTGTCTTGTTTGAAACCCTGATGGACCTCGTGGGAGCGCAGAGGTTCTCCAGCGCCGTTGGCCTCGTGACTATTGTGGAGTGCTGCCCGGTGCTCCTGGGACCCCCTCTGCTAGGTAGAGTGTCATCGGAGCCGCGGGCTGGCACTGGGCTGGTCTCCGTCCCTCGGCCCGGTCGGGTGAGGGGCTGGAGTGGGGGCCTGTGTGCGGGAAGCCCTGGGTTGGCTAAACTGTCTGCTCTCTGTCCGCCAGGTAAACTCAATGACATGTACGGGGACTACAAGTACACGTACTGGGCCTGCGGGGTCATCCTCATCGTGTCCGGCATCTACCTGTTCATCGGCATGGGTATCAACTACCGCCTGGTGGCCAAGGAGCAGAAGGCGGAGGAGAAGCTGAAGAACCAGGGGAAGGAGGAGGAGACCAACTTGGATGAGGCCGAGAAGCAGAAAGAGACGAACAACGACGTGGCCACCCTGCCGCAGAAGAGCACGGAAGACGGCGTCAAAGAGGAGGAGAGCCACATGTGAGGGACTGGTTTTAACCCCGGCTCTCGGGGAAGCACCGTTGCCCTGAAATGGTGCTGGGGAAGTGCTCCGCTGGCGCTGAGCGGCCGTGAGAAGGGTCTAAACCAGGGGTTCATTTTTAGCCAGGCTCTGAACTCTTTCCATCAGTGTTCAACAAAGGTAACAGCTACATGTGCAGTATCCTCGTGTGCTGGGGAGGGGGGGATTTTTATACTCTGGCTTTTTAACAGTAACATGAATGTACTAATACGTGCCTTAGATCTTCATATCTAGCTGATTCTGGAGGAGCCTTAACTCTACCCTGCAAACCAGGCTTTAGTTTTGTATTCTGCTTGGGGTCTGGTGTGTGTGTGCGTGCGAGTGTGTATTGGAGAGTTTGTTAAAAAGCCATAAAAAGCTGGATACTGGACTTGTGGAGGCACCACGGGCTTCAGGGCCAAGCCCCGAATGAATCCTGCTTCACACGCTTCTTACTGCAGGCTCTCGCGGAGGGGGAGATCTGGACATGGGGTAGGGGGTCTCCAGCTCGTGTGCCAGATGCCTCCTCACCCTGTAGCTGGTCTCTAGATATGTTTTGAAAACACTTTAGCTACTGTAGTTCTTTAAAAATTCCTCTTACGTAGTTACGTTCTCATGGGATAACGGGGTTGGACAAGGACGGCTGATGCTGAGGGCAGGCAGGGGCCGAGCGCCCGAGCCCCCGTGCCCAGCGCCCACGCGGCGAGCGGGACCCGGGGCTGGGAGCTGCCGCGAGCGCTCGACCTCGGCGGGCCAAGGGGCCGGCCAGACCCGACCGCCCCGAGCCCATCCCTGGGATAGGTATTCTGCTTTCACTGTTTTATCTATTAGGAAAAACCTCTTTTACTTGCTTCTGTTCAACTGAGATCTGGTTAGGCACTGCCTTAACTGACATCTAGGACCCAGAAGGGGAGGAAGAGATTTGTTTGTACGTATTTATTTTTTATTTTTTAGTGCGGGAAAATATCTCAACGTACGCGGAGCAGACTGCCTGTGACTAGCAGGTTAATGGCTCTCAAGTTCTAGTAAATGTTGATCAGAAATCTTGTAAGAGGCTGAGTATTTTTTTCAAATAAACTTGTTTTTTTTTTATAATTCACCCATCAAATGTTGAATTTTTCTTTCCTAGAACCATGCAAATAGCTCCATTGCAGAAACATGCCAGCTGAGGTGCTCTGGGTAGGTGGCAGGGGGAGAGGAGCAGGCTGCGGCCTCGGGCATCCTGTGTGCACGGTGCAGAGCTGCCCCGGGAGGCAGCCGGGAGCCCCTGCTCTTCCCCCGGGGCAGCCCAGGCTCCCTTGCTCACATGTCCCCTTGCAGCCGGAGCTCCGTGCTGGAAGCTCCAGCCGTGAGACGCGGTGCTCTTCTCGCAGCCGGGGCGCGGGGACGCGTGCCTGCCGGCTCCTCAGCCCTCCGTGTGTCCGGAAAACAGCCTGCGTTGACGAGAACCTGGTTTAAGTGCTCCTTCAGATGCACGAAGCTCTTGCCCGCCCAGTGCAGGAGCCGCTGCTGCTCCAGCGAGGCCGAAGGCTCCCTTGGTGCCTCTTTGCTCCCCTTTGCTGCAAGAGCAGGCGCAGGGGGTGAGGCTGCTCCCTGCGCTCTGGTTTAGAGGTGCTCGTTTCCTTCCCTGCCCTCGTCCAGAGGCTGCCTTAACTGTCCCGGGGTGCGGGGTGCCTGGCTGCACTGTGCACTTCGTGGGCAGGGGTGAGGAATGCGCTGCCTCCTGTTACGCTGCGCTCGTGGTCGCTCTGCCCAGCCACAGCGATGCAGCGAGCGGGGGCAAGACTAAAACTAAGTGCTTGGGTGCCAAGGTGCCCACCGCGACGCGCCTGGGCTGCGCCGTGGCTGCTCCATGCAGCTCCCTGCGCTCCGGACCCTTCATCCTGTGCTTGAGGCCAATCCCTGTCTCTCAGGGTATTCCATACTGTAGGGTTAAACTTTATGGAGCCACCAGTGTATTTTGTACCAGCTGACTCTGTTGTACTGTACTGAGCTGTGCTGCTGTCAACCTGAGTACCTGTACTGCCCTAACTGTAGTTCCGGCGCGTGGTTCGCGCTGCAATAAACTAACGCTGCAGAGCTGCGCCGTGGAGCCTCTTTGCGGCGCCGGGGCGGGCGGGAGCCTCCGTGCGCGCAGGCTGCGGCTGCCGGAGCAGGAGCGGCGCCTGCCCCCGGCGGCTCCCGGTGCTCCGGGCCCGGGAGCACAATAGCCGACCTGCACCTTCCCGTAAGCGGCACGGCCTCCCTGCCAGCGACTTCTAAGAAGCGTGCGGAGCCGGGCCGGCCGCCAGCACGGCCTTCCAAGGAAAAATGTTTAGATAATTTCCCGCTGCTCTGGCTCGAGGCGCTGATAGTGAATCCTGCGCCAGTTCCAGGGACAGCTCCTGCTTCCTCCGCTCCCATTTTCCCAGGCCCCATTGAGGACTGGGAGCCAGGGCAGGATGGTGCTGATGCGCACGGGCGAAAGGTGAACCCGGCAGCGCGTGACGCGGCCCCGGTGCCCGTGGCAGCGCCCTGGAGCTGCGGCCACGCTCTGCGCCGCGGGAGAACAGCCTGTGCTCTCCCGCAGACCCATCCCGCGGCTCCCGGTGAGTTACAGACGGAGCAAGGCAGGAGGGACGGCGCCGGGCTGCACGAGCGGGGCCGCGGCCGCGCCGGAGCCGTCGTCCTGACTCGCGGGGTCCCCGTGGCCGCTCTGGCACAAGGCCCGGGCGGCTGCAGGCCCCCGGCTCGCCGGCCCCGCGGTGCCCGTGGCCGGTGCCTGAGCGGCAGCTCCGCAGGGGCGGCGGCGCTTCCCGGCACCCGGCGCACGCTCCGCGGGAACGCCCGCCCCAGCCATTGTTGCGCCATCCTGCCCGGCGACCGCGGGACATGTTTGCGAAAACAAACTACGCGGGAATTAGTTCCCAACTATTTCCTCAATTCTGCCTGCTATGAAGGGAATTTTATTTTGCTACCCGCGGGAGGAAGGACGGCGGCATGACGGAGCGCGGGGAGGAAACCTGCGCAATGGATTGCGCCAGCCGGGCCTGCGCGGGAAGCTGCCCGTGCTGGGCCGTGCCACGCTGCACGCCCTGTCCCGCGCTGCCTCGTGCTGCACTGCCCTGTGCTCCGCCGCCCCGCATGGGGCTCTAGCGATGCAGGGCCACGCGCGGCCGCAGGCGACCCGTCAGGCCAGGCTAATCCGCGCTGCGCAGCCCCCGCCGCGGGGCCGAGCCGGGCAGAGCACATTCATGTGACGAGCGCGAGGAGCGGATCTGGGCTCTGCGCACGGACTGAGCTCTGCTGAGTCAGCGGCCGCGCGGGCTGGGCGCCTGCTCTGCCAGTGGCGCCCGGCGCCTGCAGCCTGGCAGGACCCCGATCCTGTGCCCAGCCCCGCGGGGAGGTGCACGGGGCGCGTGGGCAGCACCGGCCCCGCGGGCGCCAGCACAACCGCGGCACAGGGGCGACAGCAGCAGCGCTGCCCGGCCCGAGGGCCGTGCGCCGGGCGAGGGCGGCCAAGGACACCCCGACTGCCCTTCGCCCGGGGCGCCCCGGCGGCCGCGCAGCCTTCGCTCTGCCCGCACGAGCCCTGGCCCCGCCGCAGGTCCCTCTGCGGCCAGTGGCCCTGGGAGCAGCGGTGCCCGTGGCCGCGCTGCCCACGACGCTGTGGCGCTGCGACCCGCGCTCCGCGGTGCCGGGGGTGCCACACGGGTGCGGCCAGCACCAGGGCACGGGGACCCCATGCGCTCGCACGGCCGCACGCCTGCTGGCCGGCCCGTACCCCGCGCGACGCTTGCGGCCTTGCGGCAGCGGCACCAGCACCCTCTCCTGGCGACAGCGCAGCCGCCGCAGCCGGCCCCGCGCAGCCCCGCAGCTCCCCGCGCAGCAGGGAGCGAGCAGCAGGGCACCGCGCGGCTACCCCACGGCGTGGGGACAGCCCCGGCACCGGGCAGCGCTGGCCCACCCGGAACAGCAGGGTCCCAGCTGTGATTAACAGTGCTAATTAACTACGTACTCACAGAAAACAAAAGCAAGCTAATTACTTTCTATGCAAAACTGCAAAGGAAAAGATAGAAAAGGAAACATACTCAAAATTTAATTAGAGGCCGCATGTTGTGCATAAGAATGAACCTCTTTCTGGGAATTAGACTGTTTGCAACTAAACTGCAGGGTCTCGCTGCCTCCCTGCTCGGCAGCGGTGGCAGTTCCAGCCCCGCACCCCTCGCAGCCCCTTGCTCCGCGCAGCAGGATGCGGCGCAGGGAGTGGGACTTTCCTGGGCAGGCGCGACCCCGCTCGCTGCTCTCCACCCACGTCCTCCCCGCTTAACTGCAGAGAATCAGGGATCCTGCTGCTTTAATCCCATTTTTGCAGCCTGCAGTGGCTGAAGCTGCCCAGGCGGCAGGGTGAGCGCCACGGGGCCCTCGCCGGAGCTGCAGGCACGAGGTGACACCGTCCTGCCCGGCCGCGCTGGGGGCCCCTCGGCTCCCGCGGGCCCTGCGCTCCCGCGGCTCCTCTCCGGCTGCCGCTGCTCTGAGCGAGGAGTCGCAAGAGGGCGGTGTGAGGCCGGAGCCGGCGCCCCGAGACCCGTTTCCAGTGGGATCCACGCGCTGCCCTGGGGGATGCTCCCCGCGGCCTCGAGCATCCCCATCACTCCGGATCAGGGTGCCCTGGGCAGGAGACACGAGGGAGGGACCCGAGCAGAGCGCGGGCGCTGCGGGGCAGCCGCAGGGTCTCCTCCTCTGCAGGTTCCCTCCTCCGGCACCTCCCGGCTTTCTCTGCCCTCTCCATCAATCCACAGCCCATTCGGTAACTCTGGGAAGGAAGGATGGATTTTGCACCTTCAGTTCCGCCTTGGAAGCAGCCCTTGTCTGCACCCTCGGAAGCCGCCGGGCCACGAGGACAAAGGGACAGGGCACCCGCGCAGCCCGGAGCGGGGCTGATCCCGGCACGGGAAGGAGGATGCAGGGGGAGGCCGGAGCGGGAGCCACGGGAACCCACGTCCCGGCAGTGACCGGGCTTCGGGCTCCCACCACGGCACATCCGAGCAGCGGGAGCAGCGGCGAGGGCACCGCGGCCGAGGTCACGGAGCGCCTGAGCTGCAAAATTAATATGCGATCAGCCGGGGGCACGGATTATTATAGCAAAATTATGCAACTAAGTAGGTTGTTAACAAGTTGATTTAAAATTCATAAACGAGGAGGAAAAAGATAACAGGGCAGGGAATGGCAGGCTCAAATTAATTTAAAACGTTTGATGAGGAATCAATGATGTAGGGAACGAGAGAGAGAGGAGGATTAAAGGGAGTTCTTATTTAAAACCAGCTTGAAAATGCGCCAGCTCTCACTGCGCTCCGACGTGGCCGCCGCGCGCGGCGCTGCACCGCACAGGGCAGCTTCATTTCCGCACGGTCTCCGTTCCACGTTCCCGGACGGTCCCGTGTCTGCAGTCGCGGCCGTCCTGGCGCAGACGTGGAGCTGCTCTCAGCCTCCTCCGTGCGGGAGGCCTCGATAAAACCCCATTAAAAACATCCCCCCTCTGCCGTTCCTCCCGGTGACTTGTCGCCTTAGCAAACAACGGCGCTCACGGCCATTAATCATCGGGGCTCAATTTGTGCCGCTGACTCATTTAACTCGCGAGCAGGGAGGCCTGCGATGCCTGCGCTGTGTGTTTAACTTTGCAAATAATTTATCAAACACAACACCCAATTAAATTGCCCTTCTGTATCCATTAGCCATCATATTGATCTTCCTTTGCTACCTTCACCCCTCGCTACAATCCCTGGGTTTGCTGAACCGGCCTCGTCCGCTGCCCGTGGGCTCCTTCCCGGCCACGAGGCCCTTCCCTTTCTCCAGCCCTTCCTGGACGGAGCTGCCTTGGCTCAGCCCCAGGTAGCCGGGTATTTTCCCTCTCCCTCTGGCACAGAAGGGCCAAAAGGTGGCAGAAATTTGATATAAATGCCAAGGACCCAGGGTCAATTTGTTTTAATTTGCTGATATCGCAGAGGCTGAGAAATATGATTGCTTTTGCATATGTTGCTTTGAAATAAAGATTACAGCGACAGCTCGTGAGTCCGCAGTCTCTCGGGGTTAGAGGGGAGCAAATGCCGGGGGGAGCCCTGGCTTTGTGCCCATCATCATCATCTTCATCATCATCATCTTGGCTGGGTGTTACGAAGCTCCCTACAGAACTGTTTGGCCACCCTATAAACTTAATTTGAAGCATCTTTAAACTAGATTAACCCCAGTGGATTTCCACAGGAAGTTACCAGGGTTGCCTTTGGTGAAGGAAGCAACAGCAGGAATAAAAAATATGCAAATAAAAAACTAACATGCAATTGCAAGCAGCTTGTTATTACTGCACACCCCCAACCTGGCCTTCCCCTCTCCTCCCGCTGCTCCGGATGGGAAACGTTGGCAGCAACAAACAGCTGGCAAAGCAGTTATACCCATTACACTGAAAAGTAAGAAGCTGAGGTCAAAACTATCTTCTTGCTGTAATTATAGAGAGAGGAAATTTGCTTTGCCAGGAATGACGGCGGTGCTGAAGGTCGTGGGGAGCGGGGGGAATCAGAGGGCCGGAGCGGTCGGCTCTGCGGTTTGACCCGGAGCAGAGGCAGCGCCGCTGCCCTTGCACTGCCTGGTGCCCCCGCAGCGCAGGGCTGAGCCCCCGGGCGCGAGGTGCTCCCCGAGCTGCCAGAACGACCAAACCGCACGGAGTCCTGCGTGAAAGCAGCTCCTGTCCTTGTTCACGGCGCTCCTTCGCTCCCAGGTCACTTCCCGGCCTCCGGAGCGGGCGGCCGCGTGGCCAGTGCCGCGTACCTGGACGTGCGCCAGCCCCAGGAGCGGCCGCGCGGGCTGGACCGGGGTTTGCTGGGGCGCAGCGGGGCTGCTGCCCCGAACGCGCCCGCCGGGGCTGCGGAGCGGCCGCAGTGCGAGGGGCTGCTCGCGCCCCGGCAGCGGGGCCGCCTCTCCTGCTCCCTGCACTTCGTGTTTTCCAAGTGGAAGTTTGCCCGTTTTCCCTGATACTGAGCCTGCTAACGGAGCCGGCACAGCTTTCACTCCGCCAGCACATGTTTGCAAAGGGAAAACACGACAGACCACCAAATCCCTCAACTTCCGTAGCCTCTGCTGCTTGACAGCAACACAGATACGGGAAGCACAGGGGAATTGCAGATACGGCATAATAATTTCTTCAAATAGATATGATTCAGAAACAGCTCTTCTATTTCCACCTTATTGGTTATTTTTAGTTGAGTAGCTGTTCTTGATATCAAACCATTTTTTTCTACTCCTAAAGAAAGAAATCCCTATTCCAGTAAGTATAGATTTCAGCTTTGGAGGTCACGTATTGTTTCCAAGTTCAATGTACTCTGGAAGGAATCTATATGCTCCTCATATGGCTGCTGGGCATGAAAGCAATCTCCAAACACTCGGAGGATAAAACGAGGTCAAATCTGCAATTCCAGGCGGCTGCTGCCGGGTGCAGCCGTGCTCCAACCTGCTGCCTCCCTCCTGTCCAGGCGGGCGGGGAAACAGCCCTGGGAAATTATTCCAGCATAAACAGAAACCCGCGAGCGCAGATGAGGGCAGCCCTGAGCTTTCCTTGGAGATATTTCCCTAACCAAAGACTGGGAATTTCAGCAGGCTGCCGTGAAGCCGTAGCGGGATGCAGAGCCCGTCTTGCCTGTAAACTCGCCAGCAGAACAGCCCCAAGGCCCAGCCTTTGCCTAGCGCCTGGGTCAAGGCAGATCCTGGAACCAAGAAGCCGCATGCATCCAGCTCGGCTCCTGCAGGAGGGGCTTCCCTTCTTCCCCTTTGCAGCACAGAAATGCCCGCAAGCAAATTCCTGCTTAATCGTCCCCTTTTGTCACAGCAGCTCCAGCCACTCACAGTTAGATTGACCTGTGAACTACAACTCCCTGTAACACACACACACACACACACACACACACACGTATATTCTGTGTATGTTGTATTTCATGTCAGCAATTTTACATAGAAAAATATTACACAAATAAACAATCATTGCTCTGACTGTAAAAACGCAGGTTTCTTTGGGTGAAAGACATTATCTGTTTAACTGCCCACAGCAACACTACGAACCCACACAGACACGAGGCGGTTTCGTTGCACTGCGCCTTCCCGCGCGCAACGTCTGCCCGGGAGCGAGCGGCACCGCGCCGCGGCCAGCGCAGACACCCCCGCAGAAAGGGCCGCGACAGGGTTCAGTGACACACAACCCAGGGCCCTTCCCTCAGCTGCACAAATGCATCCGCACTATCACGCCCCTCGTGAGCCGCCGGTGCTCTACAAATACCACCTGCTTGGAAGAAAGACAAACAAACAAAACCCACCGCATCCCAAGCCAGGAAGGCTGCAAATACCCATCGAGCTGCTCACGGGAAGTGCCAGTCTCCCCAGTCTAACCCCAAGGTGTGACCAGCAGTAACAAATAGCTGTGCTTGTTGTTCCAAGGGACTCTGCACAAACACCACTGAAGCACAAAACAAAAGCGCTCGCTGCAACCTGGAGCCCCGCGCGGCGGCGCCGGGGATGGACGCAGCCCCCGGCGCCGCGGGGGATCTGGCCCCGGCGCATCCACACGGAGCAGCTGCCGCCCGCGGAGGACCCGGGCAGGCGGCACCGACGAGCTGTGCGGCAGCACCGCAGGCTGGGAAGGGGACGCCGCTGCTTCGCTTCCACCTGCACCAGAACGTCACTCTGCACCAGAACGTCACTCTGCTCCTTTGCAGCGCTGCCGCACGCTGTGCGCGACGCGCCCGGCTGCAGGAGCTTGGGAACGGCAGCGGGAGACTCGGCAGAGCAGCCGCTCGCCGCGGTTGAGAGCAGGGGGGCAGCTCCAGCACCGCCCCAGGGACCGGAGCGCCGGCCGGCACCGGAGCTGCATTCCCAGGGCCGCACGCAGAAGCCTCCTGCACAAGTTTCTCTTCATTTAGTGCAATTCCAGCTCTGCTT
>JAUBNY010000221.1:191806-203614 GCA_032275445.1 Crypturellus soui | reverse complement strand
AGCCGCCGCACTAAGTGCCCCGCAGCGGCGGGGCCGGCGTCTCCCAGGGCGAGCGCTGCCGGCGGCGCCGCATCCCGCCGCATCCCGCTCCGCCGCGGCGGGCGGGACCGGCCCGGCGCCCGCGGCTCCCGACACACAGGGAGCGGCAGCAGCAGCAGCAGCAGCTGCTCCGTGTTGGGCTCTGCTCCGTGTTGGGCTCTGCCTCGTGTTGCGCTCTGCCCCGTCCCCCGTGCTCTAAACCTGCAGCCGCTCCGCGGGGTGCTGATCCCCGGCCCGGTGCTGCGAGGCGGCCCAGGGCTGGGGGTGCCGCATAACGTGGCTTTTGCCCTGTCCGCGAGGTAAGGCTGCTGTTTTTACCCCCTTAGCTGCAGTGGGCAGTTCCTCCGGCCCAGGCGCTGTTGCCTGGAGGGGACTCGCAGGCTGGGGCAGCCCCCAGGCTGCGCACCCGCAGCCTGGGCAGGGACGGGCTGCGTGTCTGACCTGCTCTGGAGCAGCTGCTTCTCCTCCAAGAGGCGCTGCTTGAAGCTAAAGCTGCTCTCAGCCTCTGAGCTGGAGCAGCTGTGAGCCCCAAGGTCCTCTGACCCTTCATCAGCTCTTGGAGCGCTTTACAATTGGCATGAGGGTCACTGTCCTGTCCAGGGAGTGCAGAAAATGGGCCACAGGTATAACAGTTCACACAGGTCTCGGGTCTGTGTGCCCAAACGCTCTGTTTTGCAACCTTTGGCATTTGTAAAAATCACTTTCTCCTCAGTGTGTTGACGTTGTGGGTGGAGTCCTGAAACTTAAATCTTTGCTCTCCTGAGCAGATAGGGGAGCCCTTATCACTGCAGCCCGTGGGCGGCCCAGAGCGGGACGCGAGGGCTGCGTTTCGCTCTGCTCCCCCGGGTCAGTCGTGCCGCAGCGCCTCGGGGCTGCCGTCTGGTTTCGGAACCGCAGCAGAACCAGCCCAGGACGTACGCTGGTCTCTAGCTGGTCTGTCTTGTGTGAGACTCCTGCTCTGGAGTGGAGAGCAGCTGGTGGCCTTAGGGATTAAAATGCCCGTAGGTGTGCGTCACTGGCACCTGGGTAATGCCTTAATCCTGGTGCGCCAGCCGCACCAAGCTCCTTCCTTTCCAGGGAAGAAATGGGAGCTGAGGACTAGCTAGAACTAGGATCACCCAGGCCTGTGCCGTAGTGAAGGACGAGTGAAGGGTTGGAAGAGGCGATGGGGAATGAGCTGGCCCTGAGGAACGGCCAGGAAAAGTCCGGAGAAAGGAGAGGAGAGCGTCTCGGTGCTGGAAGAGGCGCGGGACGCACAGCGAGGAAGGACGAGCCCCGGGGCTGCGCAGGGAGATAAAGCTCCGCCGCAGACACAGCCTTATCTGGGGCTGCTTCAGCCCCGCATTCCTGGAATTGCTGCGGCCTCGTCGGGACGGGGCTGCGGCCACGGCCGCTCGGGTGCCCACGCGCGGGGCGCTGCGTTGTGTCTGCAGGCGGCAGGGCGGGAGCGCTGGCACAAGGAGCCGGCGGCGGCCTGGGCAGCTCCCGGCTCCGCCGGCGCCGCGCGGGAGAGGACAAGCCTGGCTTTGTGCGCTGCCCCGACGCGGATGGAGCCGGCGGTTCACGTTTAACAACCTCGTACGAGCACGAGGCCACGGAGGTGCTATAATAAGATATAAATTAGTGGGGGAAAATTGAGCTATGTGACTATTTTTCATCTAACTTAAAAGCTGAACTTTTCAAGCAATCCGATTCGTTTTCAGGCTATCCAAAATATCACCTGCAGTTTTGCTTTGATCAGGGATTTTACAGAAGTGAGCCTGTAGAAGGACAAACGGCTTTAAAGCAGACTATTTCCACTAGACTATTTGATACAGAAGATGCCTATAGGATGAATGGTCAGGCTTAACAGCAAATACACTTTATTTGGGCAAAATATCTTGCACAGGATAGAACACAGACACATCCTGTGCTATCACTGTGCAAAACCCCCAGGGCAACACAAAGGCAATCCCAGCCCTATCTTCCCAACCCCTTTCCTTGGGAATGTCAAAATAGCCATTTAAAAACAACCTGTGGGAAGGCCAAGTGAGCAACAAGTGTAAACGAGGTGAATTAACTAGCGGGGCTTCGCTTTACAGTGAATCCACTCTGAGCTTGGACTGGGAAGGTGTCCACAGGCCCTCCTGCTACAGGCAGCATCTTGGGAATGTTGCTTTTGATTTTTACAGAAAAACAAAGCAGACGAAGCTTTGAGAGCAGTGAAAAGATTGTGCAGATTGTGCCCAACATCCCCATTAAATGTAAGAAACTGACCACAATAGAGACAAAATGGAAAGTTTTTCTCTCACTTTGGTGCAAGTTTATTTATCATTTTGTACACTATTCATTCATACACCTGTGATACAAATTCTAGGAACCTGCCACAAAGCATTAAAGCACAACATACCTATTATTCTGTAGACATTTGCATTTTCAATCTCCATCCAGACTAAAGGAGTCAGCAGCGATCCCACTCAACAGAAGAACTATAGTTCTATAAAAATGCAGATGTCTGATAACCATACATACATGAGGGAGGGGACAGCAAAAATGTTCACTTACAGAGAACATGGCTCAAATCTTCATATTAAAAAAAAAAAAAAAAAAGCTACATCCCTGGAAGAGCTGGCTGAGTAGGGATTTCTGTAGGGGAACGTGTAAACTCATTTCATATAGTAAAATCTAAGCCTACAGGCTTTTTGCTTTGTGGAGGTCAGTAGTAAGGATACATGGGAGAACTTACTGTCTTTTGCATTTATTACGTCTTGCAGCAGAGTGCCTTGAGGTGTTGGCAGAATCGACAAACTTACTGGAGCATCTGGAGTGCTGGATGTGGGTGAAGGGAATGCTCTACACCCTCGGCTGGGCTTGTTATAGGGCTTTTGCAGCTAGGAAGTTTTCCAACCAGTACAGTTATAACGACTAAAAACAGCTCTATTTCTGAAACCATGAATGTGGCTTAATTAAAATGACCTACCAGTAAATGCAATCACAAAAGGAAGTTTATATGGCAGGGAACACAAACCACAGACAATGCTATTGATTCCACAGTTCTCTTTGAGGCTAGAAAACCTGTTAACTTTGAAAGCCCTAGAAAAATGCTGCACTGGTTTAGAAACCATTTACTTGGCATAAGATCACATTTCTTTTGGTGTTCTTTTTGCACACAAGCATCCAATAAATCTCATTTTACGCACTAAGCATTCTGCATTTCTTTGCCAATCTTGTAGCTGAGGATCTTGTTCCAGTCGATCTTGGTGCGGGTGACAGGCAACTGCCGGCGTAAGGCCTTGAACGTGGTGTCTGACATAGTCTGGTAGTTCTCACTGATCGCTGTCTGTAACGGCAAGTGGGTTCAGTTACAGTAGTTACAGAATTCTCTGAAGAAATAGGACTGCTAAAACCCTTTCTGTAAGTGGAAGGCACGCTGCCAATTAACTAACAATGCCAAGTCACCACTGTGTGCACGAGAAAAAGGGTTTCGGTTAAACTCTTGTAAATGTAGCAGTTTTTCTTTAGGTGTCTGTCGCACCAAATCTCCTTCCTGTACACAGACTGGGACAACATAAGAAGCTGTCCCCATGTCCTTGTTTTTCAGCTGTGACAGAGGAAAAATTTAGACTTGCCCACACCCCTTCCATGCTCGTTCCAGATTATTTGTAATGCTTTAGAATAACTACATGGCAAGCTTTGATTAACGGCAACATATAGCTTCAATACTTTAATCTGTCACTAAATATAACTGCTCTTTCTTAAGTAATTCTTACAGTCAGTACAACATTAAGTTAGAAACAATTAGTGGTCATGTTTCTATGAACTGTAAATGGACACTGATATAATTCCATCACATTTTTAACAATGTCTGCTCTTACCTGGTACTCATTTTCTGCATTTTCTATTATCTTAATGAATTCCTTAGCTGTCTGGACATCACTCTACAGAGCAAAGAGGAAAATATATATTTTTATATATACAGACATAAATGTTACTCAGTATAGTTCTTGTCAAATGACAGGCTGTGTATGCACGGAGTGGACAATATCAGCAGCTTTTACCTCCTGTTAGTAGCAAGGCTCCTTTTGGTTGTTATGGACATGACTCAGTGGGGACAAGGCAGAATCAGGGATTAGTTAAACTTTTGCTCCAAGCTGAACAGGTCAGCACCCTAGTGTGAGCCACACGAGAGCTTCATTGACCTGGATGAGGGATTTTGTGACTGTTGCTCCCTCTACTGTCACTAAAGGACAGTTACTCAGTGCGTTGCTCATACTATTTCTCCCTTGCACACAGATGGAAAGGCATGTTTAGTTCCTCTTTAGCTGGCATTTCTGTGATAACTAACCCATAGTAAATGAACATTTAACACAGTGCAAGTTAAGCAATAGAGGAACCTCCTTCCCATGTGATTCTATAGCTACACAGCCTACTCACCCTTAAATTACACTGTTTTTCATAAAGTGTTAAGAGGGTGTAGTCATAGAAGCGTACATTTGGTGAGAGGTTTAAAAAAGAACATAATACCTTTATTTTTTAAAAAAATCTTCTGTCATACTTACTGAAACTTGTACAGAGTCCTGGATATCTTTATGACTAACCAGCTGAACATTACCATCTTCGTAATAATGAACCTGAACAAAGACAGATGATATAAGTTATCATTAACACTCATTTTATAAACCCTAGAGCCCCCAAATGCTGTCAGAATGGCACAACAGCACTGTTGTGCCAGTCTTCTCTGCTTACGTGGAGACTAAAAGCAGGATGGATTTTCTAAAAGGTTTCATTCTTTGTCAAGCCTGTTCAAGATTATGTTAATGCAGTAAACGCCTAGAGTTGAAATAAGAGCAATTATAAAAGAATTCACGGTATAGATTTTAGCCCTATAAAGCGAAGCAGACTTGGAGGCATAGGGTAATGCTATGTATTAAACCATGGGCCAGATTTTAGGCAATGTTTAAAATGCTAAAGTTCTAAGAATTAATTTCTTGATTCGTATAGTTTAATAGCATCTTGGTTCTAAAAGGACATCTTTGCTGTATTTCAGCCTCTCACTTTTGAGCCAAACAGCTCAATATAAGAGAAGGAGCAATGCAGCTTCTCTAGTTATTGCTGGGCAGTGTAACTCACCTGGATCTTGAGCACGGCAGCCACCTGAGCTGTTGGTGGTGTGATGGTGAACTTCCACTCTGATCTCCAGCGACCATTCCTAAAAACAACCACACCACGAAGCCGGTATTTACAGTGCGTTCTGACAACAAAAAGAGCTGTATTAATAAGTGTATTTATTCTGTAGCCTTCCTATTGCTTTGTGATCAAGATTAAAGTGCCTAATACGGCGCTTAGGGCACAGTGCAGAACCGTGAAGCTTCAAGCTGGCTCTGGTGCATGCCTGCTCTGGAATATTTAAGGGGATGAGTATCCAGCTCTGCTAATGATTTTCTCTCTGGATAAGGTACCAAGCTGTTACTGAAGCTTTTAGGGAAGTGCCAAGGGGCCTGCATGGACAGCAGATCATAACAAGTAGAATTGATTGGGAAGCCCCAAACTACTTGGCTTTCAGACTGCCAGAGCCAGATAGAGGAAGAGTTTGTTTTGAGGTCTAGGAAAGGAAGAAAATACAGTATGTTTAAATAGTCTTACCAAAAGTTTTTGGGCTGGAACTGGTGGCTCTCAATACAGGCAATAATTGTCTGCTGGCCATCTATAGATTTACCATAAACCTGTATTTAGAAAAAGTTAAAAGAGGTTGTGTAACTGCAGGTATTAAGGTGCAGTACAGTCATGCTTATGAGCAAGTAGGGTCTAATAAGGCTTTACTACCATGTGCATGTAAATATATTTGTACCTCTTTTGAACTAATTGTTCCAAAATAAGGAAAAATCATACAGACATTAGTAAAAGTGGACAATTCAAACAGGACTACTCAGTACAATGGCCCTTTAAAGTACTGATCAACAGAAGCAGTTTTCAGTGAAACAAGATGGATACTCAACAGTACAGAAGCCATTGGGGTAATGATCTTTCACATAGGCTCTTAATGCACTGTCACAGGCATCTCTCCATGGCTTTAAAGCTGCTTCTGTGTCTTCAGGCTGGGGGTCACTTGCTTCTTTTCTTAAATGATCAAACTTAAAAGAAAGCTTGTTTCTTGGGTCTAAAAATCTGCCGTTTCCCAGATCACCATGCTCTGTGATTAAGACCTGGAAGATAAGAGTGCAAATTAAGGAACGCTTATGCTGCTATAAATGCATCGGTTTGGGCTTCTCCCTGACTAATGTCTCAATGGATTATTTCATTGATCTCCAACATCTTGTAAAAAAACAAAAGTCCTTTAGCAGTAATCTCAATTAAGGACAGAATAGTTGTGGTGAGACTGTAGGTAAACTCTAGCTCTTCACAGTAACATTGGATTTATTCTTTTGTTCCAGAAATGGCTATATGCAGTAATGTTGTACATATTTAGCTTAAAGTTACAATACAAATAGGTGGCTTATCCAGAGGTTAAAGAAAGGCCTGAGCCACTCTGGAAACACTGTTCCTCTCAAACTCATCTCTATAACAGGCATTAAAAAGGGAAATGCAAAACGTTTTGTTGGTGTCGCTTGGATAGTATTAGATTGCTATAATCAAAGATGAGTGTTTAAGGTAACTGGGAATAGTTAAAAATGACGGTGGACAAATGCTATTAAGAATTCACTATTGATTTCGGTGGGAACTGAGCATGCAGTAACATAAGAAGTTGTAAATGAGCTTTAAACGAACAGCAGTCTTTAATCATTCAAACTCTAACTAGGCTCTCAATGACTTCAGCATCCTTTACTTAAGGAACAATAAATTAGTTACCAGTTAGTAACAGACAAAAGTTTAAGGGAATAATTCATTTATACTTCTTTTGTACCCCTACAATGTACAAAAACAACAACAAAATTGTGTACCTGATCATCATATCCTTCTATCTTCACCGGAGTGAACTGATCCATGTTATACTGTGCAAACGCGCTGTTGAGAATTGAAACATGAGCTGTAACTGTACACTTATTTTTCACACAGCAATAAGTTAAACAGGAAAAATGTCCAACTTAGTATTTTCCAAACAATACACACCAGGACTCTTACAAGATTTTCAGCTTTTTATTAGTGATAGCTATAAAACTCAACTCTAAAGCAAGGTTTATTTAGTAATAACCAGGAAAATACATAGTTCAGAAGCAGAACTGTGCCTAAGGGAATATGAGTAGGCCAAGGCAAAACAGAGGCATACAAGCTGCAGCTTAGTAGCATGGTAAACAATCACGAGTTGACTAATTTATGACAATTTTCTGTTGTAAAAACCTGCTGAGAGACATGTAACATAGCTCAAAGCAAACTCTGGCATCAAAAAGCTTGTATGGATAACCTTTGGGTGCCTCCTGATGAGACTAAGCAAGTTAATAAGATATTTTGAAAACATTTTTTGAGAGTAGTTCTTAGAAGCAAAACAACCTCTGGCTAAGGACTGCTCAGTATTTCAGGCTTCATTTGCTTTACAAATCATGTTTCACCAAGATCAGACATTCCTGCTGCAATTAAATGTTTTAGCCTCTGAATGTTTTGGCCCTTATAGCACGAATTCCAAATTTAGCCCTTTTAAAGAAATCTGCCATGCCTTTCACTGTATTTTTCTGAGGGAGAAGTTACAGTAGATTTTTCTCAACACCACAAATAACTTAATTCATTGTGGAATGACAAGTCTAAGAAAACATACATGTTTAGGATGCTAATTTGGTGTATTTTTGAAACAAGGGTACTTACTGTGCTGCTCCTTCCCTGAGAAGATTGTCATTGCTAAGCAATAATCTGACATCTGGAAAAGAAAATGTCCAAATTATTGGAATTTTTGATGAGATGTTTCTCTTGCATTTTATCTTTAGCTGTACAAATACAACCATTAAAATGATTAAATGATTAAATTAAGCATATGTAGTCACAGAATGACAATATACTCTCCCTCATTTGTAGTTTTTGGCCTTAAAAGGTGAATTACATAGCTATAAACTTTCATAAGAACTGAAACATTAGGGAAACCCAACAGATCATTCTTCTTTGTTTACTTACCATTGAATACTTCATTAAATTCTCCAGGGGGTGCATGAGTGATGAATTTTGCAGCTATGCGCACCTACAATAAAGCAAAAGAGTAATTAGAGATTCTCTTGAGCAAAGACCAGATATAACTGGTAGCAACAGCTAAAACCTACATGAAGAAACTCACTGACAAATACAACTTGAACAGTAAGAGGGGGTGCTAGACTCGAGGAAAGACTGAGACATGCATTTTCAAAATGAGCGGAGTCTTAGACAAGACCAGATTTTTTTGGGTGTCCCCGAGCAGAACAACTCTATACTCTGCAAAAAGTGCAAATTTCACATGGGCACCTGTGAAAACGTGAGCTGTTCAACCTGCACAGCACCAGCTTAAGAAAATCAGTTCTGGCTAGCCCCTTCTCTTGGTGATATTGCTAAATGGTGGCTTTTTCTAATCCCTGTTAGTAAGCACAAGACCATTCCAAGATACAAAGAATAAGGAGACACTGTGATAAGTCACGTTGTGCCTATATAGAAGCCTACAGCACAGCCTGGGTAGCTAGGGAGTCTCCAACCCACATTGTGAGACTCATGGATTCCACGTGATGCGGCTGCTTGTGCTGCTGACTGGCTGAAGGAGATGCCACTGCCTAGCAGCGAGGACTGAGGTTGATCCCTCTAGAAACAGAACAGTAAATCAATTACATCAGCTCCCATGGGACTGCTTTCTGAGTTAATTATGTTTCGCTGCCTTTGAAAAGACCGTGATGTGTTCAGAGTGCAGAGGGCAGTATGGAGATGCAAAGGAAAAAGATGAAAACTGAGAGAAATGTGGAATGTGATGGAAAGCTCCAAAATGAACCTGACAAGTCAAGAGAAACGGACAGCGCCTCAAAAACAAATCGCCAAATGTCAGCAGGTGATTTTCCTTGCTCCTCTTGTGCAGTCCTGGTCACTCCTAGTGTCCCGAGCAGCGGGGCCAGGACCTGGCCATGTTCAAGGTCATCGGGGAAGTCTGAGGCAAATCACCCCCTGCAAGGCAGACCCCCTGAATCTCAACGGGGACTAGAAGATCCTCCCCTGCTTAGTGCTGTGCCCTACCAATCTCAGGACACGTTGTCTCCCAATAACCCTCCAGAGAGGGACACACCTAGGACGAGGATGAGCAGGAATAGAGCCCAGGATGGCCTTCATGAGCACGGGAATGATCAGAAAGCCAGCCAGCGGCGGGGCTGGCTCTTCCTGGGGATTCTGACCACTCTAGTTACTGTAAGTATCCACCTGTGGATCAAGAACGAACAGCCAGAGCAAAGGACTCTCATTTGTCTGAACTCTCCCTGTCCCACACAGAGCACATGCTACAGTCTGGCTAACAGCAGCCATAAAGAAACTCTTCTGGAGGAATTAAATGATCAGCAGCTGGGAAAGCAACATCATAGCCCTCGGGGACACAGGGCTGCAACACCCAAGCCAACGCTGTTCTTGCTGCATACATTAAGCACTTCCCCAAGACTTGGAATATTGTATTTGTACTATTTTGATTACACAGAAACCTTTCTGCCCTTCATCCATACCGTATGTCCTGTGCCAGAAAACGGAGCAGATGTAGACAAGAAACTTTCAGATCTTAAACCTCCTACTTGGAAGCAATGGAGGAAACTTCTGTTTAAGCTCACCTTGGCTTATCAATTAGTTGCTGAATTTGCCTGGAGCTGGCTGGGGATTCATTACTGGACATCGTGGTTTCTTGTTGTCAATGCCATGCTACTCTCTGTGCTAGAGCTACTGTCCATTTGGAATCTCTGGTCAAGAAAGGAACTGCAAACTATTCCGCGCAGAGCATGCAAGCACTTCTGGCACGTGTTCTCTCAAGGACTACTTGGTGCCATTCTGTGGCATCTTATTCCTTCATTTATCTGGAAGTATGCATTTTACTGGAAGTTGTACTGCAGCCCAGTCATAAACTTTCACAAAATAGTGAAAGAACTAAGGAATTTGGAAGTGCAGATAATGCAGTAAATATCTGAGAAAGCAAAAGGAAAATATCTGTTTGTGAACACTGAAGCTGCAACGAGAAAACCCAGTCACTTTTAAAGAGAATAAAAATGCACTATTCTAAAATCCAATACGTGTGTTTTGTGTTAGTAGAATCCAGGTGCCCTAGGTATTGATCCTATTCAAACTATTTATCAATCCTAAATGGAAGGTTATGGTTTTAGTAATCAAGTACTTGTGGCTTTTACAGTACCAAAGAGAATAAAATCCTCCTGGACAAGACTCAGGAGACAGGACATGTCACAAAATTGACCCTCTCTGAATGATATAAAATCTATTTGCTCCTCTCGGTCTCACTAGATCTAGCGATACTTGGTCTCACAGTATCACTAGGTCTGCCTCTCCTTTGGAGCAATACTAAACAATACAATGCATTTATGTGAAACTACCGAAATCCAGAGTGGAACGCGGGCAATTGACTGTAGGAGTGAAGTGATTCATGTCCAACATTTGAATTGTTGTTTCTTGGTGCTTTCAGAGTCGGTTTGTTTCAAGGGATGTCATCACCCTGGCAGGATGTTTCCTCGGAGAAGCATGAATAGACTTTCTGCAAGCTGACCTATTTCCTGGCTCCTCGTTACCATGTCGGGTAGTCTCAGTCTGCTTGCAAAAAACAGCTTCCTTTTTCTAAAATGAAAGTATCTAAGGAGGAAGCGACACAACCATTAGCTCGAGATAGCAAAATGGCAGCAAAATGGCAGTTCAGTTGGCCCTGGACTAGGCTGCATCCTTAGCTTGCTTCCTCCTGCAGGGAATAAAGAACCGGTGCTTGTGGAAGGAAGGCTTGACCCCTTTGGTTGGTTTTGCTTGCTTGCTTTGTGTTTTCTTAAAGCAGTGCCAAACTCAAGACTTTGTTCTCAAAACCTGTACCAGCCCAACAGCCAGCAGGACAGAGCTTCACTTTTATTTTTCACATCAAATACAATGACGACTACAATTTCAGCAGCTGGAATGAAACTCAGCCAAAGGACAACAGACAAAACGTACATTTTATACAGCACTGAATAAATTTTGGTCAGTCATGTGGTAAAGACCAAAGGATTTCTGTTCTGCAAAATTTATTGCAAACAGTGCACACAGGCTCTTAACTAACATCTTGAGTCTACAGCACGTACACTTCTTTAATTGTATGATCTGAAAACATTAAGCTAAACCTTCACCCGGTTAATACAGGCTAAGTCATAACAAACATTGATTAAGAGCGGGCCCGTGCAGCACGGCGGTACCGTAAGGTGCCTCCTCGCCCCTCTGCGCACTGTGGCCTTCCCGGCGGAAGGCGAGCGAGCCCGGCGGTGCCCGTGCCCGTGCCACGTCCCGCCGTCGCCTCCATCCCGTCCCGTCCCGTCCCGTCCCGTCCTGTCCCGCTCCTCTCCGCCCCGCTCTGTTCTATCCTGTCCTGTCCCGCCTCGTCCGGTCCGCTCCGGTTCTCTCCTGCCCGCCCCGTCCCGCCTCATCCGCTCCGCTCCGGTCCTACCTTCTCCTCGTCCGACACCCGCTCCTCGAAGTCGGCCATTTTGGCAGCTCTGGGAGCGGACCGGCCCCGCGCGCGGCACGCCGGGAGCGGCGCGGCACGCCGGGGCGGGGCCGGAAGCGCCGCCCGCGCCATGTTGGCTACGGGTCCCTGCTGCCGGGGCCGCCATCTTGGAGCAGGGCAGGGGCGGCGGAGCG
>JAUBNY010000221.1:169051-180658 GCA_032275445.1 Crypturellus soui | reverse complement strand
CAAATGTTCCCCGAGCACTTTACATGTGCTTGGGGATAAGTGGTGGCTTGATTCTATAATAACCCAACAGGTCCTCCTGAGAGGAAATTTCCATATGTGGTGTATTCACCCTGTGTTTTCCCAGCTTTGAGAGCAGAACAAAATAGAGCAGTTCCTTGCATCACTTCTAAAAGTCATAGATTTGGTTACTGTAGCAGAAGATCTATTTATTTATAGCAATATGTAAATGTATGGTTCCATTCTTACATTTCTGATATGTATTTGGCATAACCTGTTTGTGATCTTAAAGGAAATCTTTGGTTAATTTTTAGCTTGAGAGAATGTATGTTGGTTTCTGTCATTAATTTTGGGGTACATACTCATCTGCTGCGTGGTACACCTCCTGGAATTTTTTATCCATTTATACTGTCTTATGGATTTGTACTAATACATCACACTGAAGAGCAAGTACTCTTTAATTGCCTTTTATATCAAGATTATTTTATATAAATAAGAGCCTGGATGCTTTTTGTTTCAGTAAGGCAACCTGAAAATAAACTATTAGGACTTCTGCTAAATATGTCTGAGAAAGTAACAGTTATTTAGATAAGAATTGGACTGTTAATTGCATGTGCTAATAGAATTCTTTTAAGGCTGCCTTTTATGTCATGAAGAAACACGAGTCCCAGAGAATTGTAAAGGGCTACTGCAAAGTACCAACAGACCCACTGAGACCACAGCTGTGGAAAAGCAAACCTACACGTACATATTTCTATTCAAATGCCTGAAGTTATATTTAAAATGTGTAATTTAAATTTGCCCCCAGACTGCTTTAAATTACTCATTTCTCACTTATGCAGGATATTGCACAAGGAATTCCTTGGTTAGTGACTAACCCTAAGTTGTAGACTTCCCAGCATAATTAAACACCAACACATGCACATATTTCAACACGATCACTCGCGCATTCCTGTTACGTTTTAAATATAAAGCTAACCATAAATAAAATCATCTTAACACTTTTATTGCACTACTTCCTCAAGAAATCTTGACACTTATTTTTTTAACTTATCTTTTTGAAATAGCCAAATTAGTGATTCAGAGACCTGAATTGATCTGACTAGTAACTGGCTGTGAGCACATAGAGTTGTTTTTAGTTATCCTTATGTATTTTGGATTTGATTCTAACATCTCAGTGTAGGAACAACTGATGTAAAGTCAGGTGAGTTTCTGCGCTGCGTGGGAGCATGGCACTAGCTGGTACTAAGCAGCTGTTCCGTGGCTGGGCAAAGACGAGCGCGTTGCTGTCGCGCTGCATCATCAAGTAGCAGGACTGGTTGTTTATTAAGAAGGTGAACTGGTAATCTCTATATCATCTCTGTGAACGCCAGTATCTTTAAACATAGGCATTAGATGAGGAACCCTGTGTGTTCTGCAGAGTTTGTTCCGTAATGAGATTAAAAAGCAAAACAAAACTAAGCCCTTTGTCATTAATGAGTTGTAGGCGAAGGCACGAGTCATTTTTGCCAGGGTTGCTTTCACAGTGGTGACACTTTTTGTGTTGTTGGTATATACCAACATTCAGAAACAATAACAGGGTGGGTGAACTGTCTTTTCTCCTCAGAATTCAGTCTGCTATGTGTTAAAAGCCCGAAAATAAATACAGGTACAAAATGGAAAAACTAGTACAGTAAAAACCAATAAGAAAACAAGTATATTTTCCTGTTTTCTAAAAAGGCTTCCTCCCTAAATTTTGCATTTGTAAATTTATAAACATCTTATGCAGAAATGTGTGCAACCCTACCATAATTACCTATGTATAAAGAAAACTTCATCCAAAAAAAAAAGCTTTCAGAATCATTGATAGGAAGTCAGAACTGCAGATATTCAGAGCCTGAAGGTAATTACAGATTCACTAACCGGGTCCTCAGCTAGTAATCAGTTTTAGTGTCTTAAGTGCTGAATGCTCCATATGCCGGCCCCATAGGCTGTCTAATCACCTTCTTTTGATTTCATGAGCATACGCTTGAAATAGCAAGAAACTGTTATACACAGAATTTATAACCTAGTTCTGGTGCAGTTTTCTTTGAGGTCTGCTCTGTCAGCTGCTTGAAAAATGTACTGTAGTCTGCAAAGCAGAAATCTTTGGGAAGTTTTACAAAGCATGCATATACGATGTGATGGTTGGTCTGGATTTACTGAACTCGAGGTGGATGAGTATTCCATTAAAATAGGAGCGGCGGGAAAAATGAAATAATCTTGAAAAATGCCATTCTCTTTAAATAATAGAATAAATACTTCAAAAGGTTGAAAACACCTGAATTGTTTAAATTGGTCTAGGTAATTTGTCTGGAACGTGTATTTTGACAGCTTGTAACTTTTATAGCTCTTCCTTCTGTCCTGTTAAAAGAGTAAGTATCAAAAACTAAGCCTGATGAAATGCTTTAAAAATAAATCCCATGCAAGTGGGAAAGAACATTGGGAAGAGAAAGCTGTAGAGACTGCTAATAATAAGCAAAGTAATTTAATGTCGGGGAAACTTTTTAGAAGTCTGAATGAAGCTCTGGAACTTGTTTTGAACTGCACAATAGTTACAAGTCCACCCTTGCACCTTCTGTAATACAGAATTGAGTGTAAAATTAATTCCTATATATTATTGCTTATCAAATACTGATATTCTTAATATTTTCCTTTCAGCGTTTCATGAAGTCTCCGTTTATCCGCAGAAGGAGCTTCCCTTTTTCATCCATTTCACAGCAGGCCTGTGCTCCTTCTCAGCGATGCTCGCCCTCCTTACGCACCAGTTCCCCGAGCTGATGGTTGTTTTTGCTAAAGCTGTAAGTACTGTTTCTGTTATTGGTCTTGCTTAGGGAATTTGTGGGATCTTTGGAATTTCTGAGGTCCATGTTTGGTGCTGCTGGGGGCTGTAGTCAGTCTCGTGTTCCTCAAAGTTGTGTGTGATGCTTGATAGAGTTGGATTCATAGCTTACCCTGAAAGACTGGTTCTTTTTTTCCTTCTGGTTTAATGAGGGTACTCCTGAAGGCCCATTGACTGTAATGTAGCTTTGGGTTCTGCTGTCTCATTGACTTGTTTTTGCAACTTTAGAAGTAAAAAAACAAAACAAAACAAAAAACAAACAAACAAAAAAAAACCCCAACTTTTTCATTCTGATTTAGGAAGCTTTTCCAGGAACCAACAGGAGTTAAAATCCAAGCCCTGAGAATGTTTAGATTGTAAACTCTGAGAAAGAAACTGTTTAAATTTGTATCTTTTATTGTATTGAGGACACTGTGCAAAACCAATAAAACTTTGCACATTCTCTACAAGCCATTTGACTTGCTGCTGCTTTTTGTTATCTTGCAAAGGAATGCTCTGCAGTGAGCAGCGAGGGCGGCTCCAATACTTATGATAGCGACTGTAAAATCTTCCTGCAAGATCTTACGGCATCAAAGCTGGAAACCAAATAAAGCCCGGTGACATTTTTAAATGTGTTTTCATTTTACCACCGTTTCAAAATCAGAGATGCCAACATGTATGCAGCAGATGTTTGCAGTGTCTCACTATATCTGTTCAGTGCTTAACACAGGAGGTTTTGAAGCTTGTGTAGGAAATTTGGACACAATCATTTATCAAATAACTTCTCACTTTCTTTCCTTCTGCTCTGTTATTACTGTTCTGTAACAGGAGTGCTGCTCTTCTACACTTTCTGCTTGGATAGTTGCTGGGTTTTAAAGACACTACTGCAAAGAGGCTTAGGGACAGAAGTAAGGGGTGTATCTTCCAAACAGTGATTGTAAGGGAGTGAACTTGTGGCTTAAGTGGGATATTCTGTGAACTTTCTGTTGCTCTTTGGACTGGGTGCTAAAATACAGGGATAAATTGGCAGGTATCATCAGCCGGGGCTGTGCAAGTGTTGCCGTGCAGTGCCCTTGCTCTGCTCTTGCTTGCAGCACCCCACAGGTCCTGTCTTACTAAGTGCAGCATTTTGGGCCTGTCTTGATGAAACCATTTCTCCATGAGGAGCTTGGGCAGCGAGTCGTTATGTCCACTTGTCTCAATGTATTCAATGACAACTGAAATTTGGGTGAACTGAATGGTATATTTTGACAAAAAGGTAAATTGTTAATATACCGTGGGAAATCACGAGCATCTTCCCCTTCCGTCCTCTCAAACTACAGCATGAAATACTGCTGGCCTTTATGGGACTATGGTTCTGCAATCATGAAGTGGAGTGGAGTGCCAGCTAAGGAGTACTGAACTTTCAATTCATTATTTATTCAAGCTTCGCTAGTCAATAGACCGGCTGAAAGAGTTTCTGCTTTCTGGTTATTTTAATGCACCAGGTAATGGAGACCTAGGAACAAGTCCTTTTATTTTCTTTAGGATACATTTTTTTCCTAAAACATTGGCTTTGCTAATGATTCCAGTCTACCATGTCCAAGTGAGGCAGGTCACAGAGCGAGGGCCCCGTTTCCACACAGTTCTGTTCATCTTTATGTTGGAAAATGCAGCAGGACGTGCCAGTGACAAATTTCAGTGCTGCTCATAATTGGCTGGCTTCATGTAACTAAGGACTAACTATCTACTTGATTAATTCTGTAAGGGCTGCATTAGCAGAGTTGTATGATTTCCAAGGAGATACAAGGTCAAATGTTATGCTAACAAAGAATTGCTTGGTGAAGTTCTTTCTGGGTTTCTTGAACCAAAACAAAAGACTTTGTACGTATGAAGCGAGTTGAGATTCAGAATGCCATTATGCACAACCAAGTGACATGTTGCGCTAACGTGGGGTAAAAACTCAAGGGCTTGTTCACTTGGCAGTGATTTATTTCACTTACTTCCTACAGGAAAGGACAGATGATATCTGTTCAGCTGAAAAGATGATCAGGAAGCATGCATATCGCTGCGTAATTTTACCAACCCATTGACCTCAATGGCAGGTACAGAGAAAGGAGATTCTCCCACTCAGAATGCTAGCTTAGAGCCAGTCAGAGTGGAAATTACATCTTGAGGTGGAGAGGACAAGTGAATTCTTTATCCGAGTGAGATTGACACTATCTTCTATTCTGCTATCTTAGCTAGGATTATCGTTGACTTCCATTTATAGTCTAATGGCTAATATTCTTTTTTAAATCATTAGGAAAGTGTACTCTTCCCCAGTCCACCCACAGAAAAAAGAAAAAAAATACACACACTTGCAATGAATAGTTATTTGTTCTATCTAACATTATACCTGCAGATAATTCCTGTGTTTTTTCTAAGTTAAAAAAAAATCATAATTCCAAGCATTTTTTCATTATTTTTTAACTTTTTTTTTTTTGTATTAGATTGAGATAAAATTCAGGATAAGAGACTTAATGTATCAGTGAAAAATTTGGAATTACTGAATCACTGAATTTTGAACAGATCTAGGGCACAACTGTAGGACTGACAACTGCAAAATATCATGTATAGTTTTTTTTACAATAATCTTTGATTTAATTCTGACTACTTGGATTACATTGGACTTGTTTGTTAATCAAGTGGATCCCAGCAATTGAATATACATTGAGTTGCATGACCCTAAAGAGCTTTAAAATGTTGAATACCTTTCTATTGACTTGAAAGATCTGAGTTTACATATTTTCATTTGTTAGTGCTTGAGTTTGTTTCCTCCATAATAAATCACAGGGTAAACCTTGGCAAATTGCTAAAAATATTGCAAGTGGCCAAAAATCACAACGAAGCCCTTGCTGTTTCCAACGTATACAGTGCTGTTCACCTTCAGCAAAGCCTTTGCTGCTGGCACCTCCTCTGATCCAGCTCCCTTTGAGGCTGCTGGCAGCCCTTCTGCTGTGCTCCCTGCCCCTTGCACCAGTGTTTTGGGATCTTGGCAGCGTGTCGTACAGGTGGAAGTTCTTGCAGATATTGGGGACTGATATTTCCGAAGGGCTGGGCATTTGCTCATCCCGTTAGAGGCAACTGTGGCATATTGGTCCCCTTAACTCAGGGTGGGTTTTAGCTAGAGGAGGATGTACCCTGCAAGGCATTTGAGCTGCTGGCAGTGGAATATATGACAGTAGAGAAAGAACACTGTATGATTTACCAAGAGAGGGCATACCTTCTCGGTGTGTGTTGTGGTGTTAGGAGCAAAATCTTGCAGATTTTCCAGGTAACATCTCGTCTTTCGGAGAATCCCTCTGTTACTGATAACCTGGGGCTGCTTTATTTTTTTAAGCAGTTGCTGCTCAGGATTTTCCCCTTAGTATACAGAAGGGAGGAAGTACAAAGCATAGGCGACACTAATGTATTCAATTCATGGGGTAACTGAAAAATATTCTGTCAGATATAACAATTTCTGTCAAAACTACAGACAAAGGGATCTGTTTTTTTTTCTATTTTGTATGAATTTTAAATAATTCATACAATTATCATACAAATAATGCCTAGGTGGAAAACTGGGTAGCTATGAATAAACTTTCAAAGTGATATTGCACAATTCCTTCTATAATGTCATACAAAGACACCAAAAGAAAATGCAGTTGCAGAGTGACAGCAGGCACTGTCAACACCCTTGTTAGAAAGGCCAAAAACTAACATGCTTAACTTCAGAAGAAACGCACCCAGTGTTATAAGGCCTAATATCTTTTTTTTTTTCTTTCCCCAATTATATGCAGCTAGAATAGGTCATTATTATTATTAGGGAAAAAAAAAAAAAACAACAGTGTTCCAGTATCTTACTGAAAGCACTTTCTTGTGTATGGAACTGAACCAATTCCTGATACAACCCATGTTCCAAAGTGCTTGATGCAGATTGCTTGATATCTTTGCAGCAAAGAAGGAAGTCATGGGACTTGGTCACAAAAATTAGCCAATTTTTACTTTACAAGATTAGGAGAAAACATTTTTCTTGAGAGAAACATTAGAGTGTTTCTGGCTGTTCTACTGATAGCAGCCATTGCTAGAGGCAGAATATGGGACTGAACAGGCCCCAGTCTGGCAAGTCCTGTTTTCTGGGGCGCTCTGCTTTGCTTTCTGAGCAAATCCCCCTACCACTTTCCCCAAAGCTCATTAAGTGAGACTGGAGAATTAAGTTTTCAGCCAGCTGCTGAACTTTTCATATTTATAAACACTTGAGTCTTTTGCTTATCTAAGAGAAAATGTGTATAGTTTGGAGATGTGCACTTCCCTGCCAATGTGTAATGAGTGGTTGTGCGCTTCACAGAAAAAAAGCCTGAAGTTTCCTGTCACAGCTGAGTGTCGATGCCAAGGGCAAAGGTTTCTTGCCTTGCTAATCTACATCTTAACTCATGCACTTAATGTGAAGGTGCCACACGCAAACAGGCAGAGAAGAAGCTAGCTGCAATGAAAAGCTCCTGCACTGCTGTGAATGTTATGTTTTAAAAGCCTTTTTAATGTAATATTTGAGGTTATGATATAAGCCAGGAGGGCCAAAGTAAAGCCCTCAAAGTAAATGAGTTCTGTCATTGCTGCCTCATGGAAAGAGGGTTTGCATGAGGATAATGCGAGTCCCACTGAATAACTGGGGAGATGAGTTGGGAGGGTGTAGGGCAGTTTGCATCATTTGTTTTAATCTAATTTTTATTTCTGGGACAGTTTAGATGGCATCTAGGATATGTATCCTGTGCGGAGCCACAGCCTGTCCTTCCTGGACTCTGTTCAGTTTTTGCACATTTGCATTAATGACCTATAAATAATCCATGCCTGATTAAGACGATACGCTGCCTCCTTCCCCGTGCATAGCACTGACGCCGTGGCGCCGAGAGCAGCTGGAGCTGCGGCGTGCGAGCTGCCGTCCTAACTCGTCCCGCTTGTGCCTAGGTGCTGCGAGTGCTGTGGCCCGTGAGCGCGCCCAGCGTCCTGGCCTCCAGCTGAGGGTCGCTGCCCAGGCCAGCGCACGGGTGAGTTAAAGATCCGCGCTTGCCTTCCCACACCTGCCCTCTCTTGTTTCCTTCTTCTCTCCCTTGGATTTGAAATCAGATTCTTTGTAGTAACATACTAAGGTGTTATCACACTCCTACTGAACCTATTCTGTGGCTTTGAGCACTGATCTGATGAAAAGATCTGCAGTTAAAGCAGAGAGTTTTAAGATTCAGTTTTGTCTCCCAGTCTTCTTGTTAACTCAGCAGTTTTAAGCAAGTCTCAAATGTTGGTCCCCATTTACTGATAGCAAAACTGTAGTAAAGTTTCAGATGTGATAGGTGTTGAGTGTTCTGTGATTCTTTTTTGGTGTATGAAAATCTGTGTTAATATTCTCTACAAGCCTATTTCGTGCCATCACTACTGAGGGAAATGTAGCTGTGTTATGAAGAAAGATGCAGGATTTCTTTGATCGTACCAGAAGTCTATAGGGTATGTGTAGAAATTGAGTTCATTTTATCATTGTGTTCTTTTTTTATTTTTTTTTACAGTTCTTTGGAACTCTGACAGAAAACACAGAGGTCTTCGTGCTGTGTAGACCCTGGCAAGAGCTAACTGCAGTCTGAGCGGGGCCTGTTTTCCTGATAGTTTGATTCCACTGATCTCATGAGCATCACCCCCAGCATCTGCTGGGCATGGTCAGCTGGATGGAGCAAGCAAGGAAAGCTGTGTTATTCAAAATGATACTTTTCACAGGCTTCTATGTTGGTAACGGTGCTTAATGTTATGAACTTCTTTGACCTTAAAGCCTGTAATCATTTAAGGAAATGTTTTTTTGTTGAGCAATGTCTTTATTGCTCCCTTAATCGCTTGTACAAGTACAAGCTCATGCTTCCTTTATAAGAAATGAAAGCACACAAATTGAGCAGATGTTTTGAGTATTGACACTTCCTTCTCAGCTGCAGATGCAGAAGCTAATTGGCTTCAATTAGATTTCATAAGCCTTTTTCAAAATATTTGTTAACAGCAAAGTATGGTTCCGCTTTCTTTATTAAAAGGTTGCTTCTTAACACATTGAGTATGTTGACTTCTTGAGCAATTGCTCAATACAAATGATACTGTGCAAACAAAGATGCTTCTCTGTATCCTGTAAGTTTACATTATGCAAGCAAACTGTATTTCATGAAATATTCCTTAATTCTGATCTCTGACAGTTTCTGTACAGTTGCAGTTTCTAGGACTCCTTTTGCCAAACTTCCAACCAAAGGATCAGTTAGCAGGTGCAGGCCGTGGCGTGGTCGTTCCAGCGTTCGGCAGAATATAATACGAAAATACACAGTATGTGGTATCTCAGTCTACTGGCATTGCCTTGTAATCTATCTTGACACAAGACAGAAAAAAATATACCAAATCGTTCTTTAACGTGTAAGCAAAGGACTGCGAAGCAGACAGTCACCTATGCATCTCCTACGTGTAGCTTATTTATTACTGTGGCAAAAGGAAACACTGGTGTTGAAGCAGAGATGTCAGTGTTGCTCTCCACTGTGGTTTTGTGTTGACTATATTTAATCCAAGTTAAATACTTGCGTGCTTTGAGAAGCCAAGAGGTAAGTTCTGGGAAAAGATACTTCCAAAATTTTTGAGCTGCCCAGCACCTATTGGTAACTTTCTCAACTTTGTTTCCAGTTGAACGTAAGCCACTGGGGCCATTTCTCACCCTGGAATCATTCTAGTGATTAATAGATATGTTGTGTTCATGTTACTTTTCTTCTTGGTCTGCAGGGGCCCATAAGGTAACCAACCTAATGCTTTTTAAAGTTGAACATTTTCCAGCATTTGTGTGGGGTTATAAATGAAGCGCTGCCTCCATGTATCATCCCAAGAGCTGCTTTCTTTCACTGTCCTCCCCTGACATAACAGTAACAGAAAGGGGATGGGCTTGTGCTGAAAGTATAGCTGGCAACAGTCTATGCAATGAAAATCTTCTTGCCTTTCCAGAAGTGCCAATAATTCTTGGGGAAGGAGGAGCGCTCTGTATCATTTTTCTAGCAGGATTGTGCATACTTTATAGGAACATTCCTTTGCCACTTATGAGCAAGAGCTCACTAACTCATCCGTGCCATAGGAATATCATTCCAGTGCACATTCAGTTAAGCCGTGTTTACACAACAAGTTGATGGTGACTTGGGACAGATGAGCATTGATTGTTGCCATTTCCTGGAAACGAGCTGCAAAGTAACCTTGTAGTCACTGGGATGACAGAAGCCCTTTTACAGAAAAGTATCAGTATTTACAGTAATATCAAGAGTATCTAATTTTCTTAGAAAAAATCAAGGACCTTGAAAACCACTAGTACTCTTTTTTTTTTTCTTAGAAGTATATTTGTAAAAAAGGATAATTGTGGATTCTTTTTTGATTCAGATTATTTTTCTGATGTTACTTGCACTGTCTCATAACATCTTACGACAAATCCGCTTCTGCTGGAGTATCTAGGAGAGCAGCGCTGCCTTTTTTTCTTGCCAATCAATCTCTTACTGTTACATGAGTACAACGTCTTAAAAAAGACAGGAAAGAGGGAAATGCCATCCCAGCCGCTGAAGCTCTCGTTCCTGCGGCAGTTAGGTGGCTAAATTATTGTGTGAATTTGCCCTGTCTTACCCCAGATTTTAATGAAAGGCGATTGAGTGTCTAACCGTGCTGTGGGGCAGGCTCTTTACCGCGTGCGTGTCTGGAGAGCTCGCAGCACCGCGATGCGCGGGTTGTTACCGAGGTGCCGCTCGGGCTCAGGGAAGGGGAAGTTCGCGTCCCAAATGCTGCTGGGTGCTTGATGCCATGTGCGGGTACAAGTCCTTTAAGCCTGGCAAACGGGGCTGCGTGAGGCCGCGCTCGTTCACTTGGGCAAATCCGACCAGAGCTCGGGTACTGAGCTCTGCCGCGGGTGTCTGCCCGGCTGGGTGCCCTTCGGCCTCGAAGCAGGGATGGGCGTTGCGCTCCTCTACGTGGTGACACCTTTGCATCCCGTCAGGGGACCGTCCTGGGGGGGTCCCTCGGCCTCGGCCGCCGCGCGGGGCGGTCTCGGGCGCTTCCCTGTGCGCTGCTCTCCCCAGTCGCGTCTCCTCGGCAGGGGCCACGCTGGTTATTTCCCACCTCCTCATCCCGGATTGTTGTGAGGGTGCCAAGGCTTGTAGATCCGTGGCTCTGAGCAAGGCGGGGGGCAGAGGTCACAGTCAAGACCATTAATAACAAGGTGCAAACGGCTGGTTTATATGTAACGTGAAGCTTTTTACTTATTTCATTTTTGAACTTTGGGGGCTCTGTTTGCTTATGGAGCACTTGGTGTCTGGTACCTATTTAGGCTGAGAGCAGGCAATTGGGTTCCTTCAGGCCTTCCGAGGAATGCAGCAAATTGTTCTCTGGTGTTGTAATTCTGCTGGGATAACTGGAGCTTATTTGTCTCACTGCTTATTAAATGCATACTTGTCTCGAGGTCCTCTCTCTTTTCTGAGAAACGTTGGGTGAATCCCAAGGACCACAAGGAGAGGAGGATTCCAGGGGGAGGGGGAGAGCGAAGCGCCTGCACCTCCGCAAGCTGCATCATCGGGCTCCGGTGCCAGCGGGCCGAAGAGGTTAAGTCGGAGAGTAAATTCTCTCACAGAGAAGGAGATGCACATGTGGGGCTCTTGCAGCCGTAAATTAATTTTGCCCGTTCCCCCCTGCCCAGAGAATGACAGGCTGAGGGGAAACGCACCTCCCAAACTGCTAATATA
>JAUBNY010000221.1:119582-129966 GCA_032275445.1 Crypturellus soui | reverse complement strand
CATTGCTTCACGCAGGAGCTGCCGGGCAATTCCTGGTCCCACCTATATTCTAAGCTGCAACCACATAATTAGCATGAAAAAAAAACATGATCATAAGCAGGCTCTGCTCTCCGTAGGAGAATTTTATAAATTACCAAGTAACAAAAGAAAGCACCTTTTTCCCCATACATTTTCCAAAAATCAAAACCAATTAGGCTTATTTGTCGTATAATGCTAGTTTGCAGAAGTATTTTAACGCAGTAAGCAAAGGAACATGGCACAAAAGCTGTGATTCCAGATCCTGTTTCCTGTTTCTCCTCTTTCAAAGAAAAGTGGGTATCACTTGATTCCAAGTACATTTGATCAGAGCTTAAGATATTGTTCAAGCTTTACATAAAAAAAAAGGAAGAGGAAGGAAAAGATCAGCCCTGGAAATGGGAGGGCCGCCTTGGATAATGAGCCATCCTGGCTTAATGAATCACAGGAAAAACCACAGGCTGCAGTTTTTTAATAAACAGAGGGGTGGGGAATCTTCACTTACTCCGAAGCATTATAGAAGTGACTAAACCTTGCAACAGATGCGTAGGGAGCTTGCAAGTGACTCAAGCATGGAAAGTCTTTAAATACAAATTGGAAAGTCCACCCAGCTGGCTCAGCTGCTCTCACAGACGAGCTGTTTTTCTCCTTTCAGCACAGCCCAGCTCTGTAGTGGTTACTCTCTATGACCACAGCACAGAAACTCTCTTCAGGCCGGTATCGGTGCCCCCAGCAGCGCAAGCAACACGAGGACGTCCAGAGGTTTGCTTTTGGACCACTTCTTTGTAGAGAAAAGCTCAAGGAACTGGACTGCATCAATCAAGGTCACTCACGCTACAGAACCGCTCTGATTGCTGCGTGCACTGGAAGTGCGAACAGGACGTGTTCTGCTCGGCTTCGGGTCAGCGACAGGCTCTCGTGCTGCTGGATTTAGCTGGGGGTGGCTTGTTTCCTGTCTGGGAAAGAACAAGAAGTTCCTCCTTGCTCCTAGGAGCAGTTAAGTATTTTCCTGAGCTAGCATGACGAACCAGTGAGACTATCACAACATTAATAGCTTGCTGAAGCCCAGCTATTCTCCTCCAGCAGCCAGCAGAGCATAAACATTTAATTAAAAGTCGTTTAGCCTACAAAAAGTCTTCAACAGAGCTCCCTGGGCAGCCTGCAGCTCGTTTGCAGGAACAAGGCCACTGCTTTGGCCGCTGCGCACGGGACACGCGGGTCCCCCCGGCCTCCGCCGAGCGGCACAGCCTCCTGCCTCTGGAACTGAACCCCGCACAGGCACCTCGGTGGCAGCAGAGAATCTGGGGACTATTTTATTCCCCTCTCCCAGGAGGAAAAGGGATTTAAATTGGAGCTGCTCTTAAAAAATAAAAACCACAGGGAACGGCAAGGCATGTGAGCAACTACTCTTACCACCACCAGAGCTCAGTGTGCGCAGGGGGTAACGCTCCGACCCGGCCTCCTTCTAGTTCAAATTAGGATAATTGACCTCTACGAGTTTGTTTGGAAAAAGGATAATTCTGATTTTATGGAGCAGAAGCAGTATCTGAAGCAACTGAAAAGATGTTTCCTGTGCAGACAAGCAAGGCAAAGCTCCGCTCAGGCAGGAAAAAGCTACTGTTTTCTCCAGGGAATTCTGGGCTGTTTTGGGCCGAGTGTTTTCCATAATCTACTTTTTTATTTTTTTAAGATTTCCTTTTATTGAAAGCTTGTTTATGAGACTGTATTTTCTCTTTGCCTTCAATAATCTTTACAACTTGTTTTACTGGAACATCAAATAGTGGGAATTTCCAGGGCTCATTTTAAGTGCTTTTTGGCTACAAAGTGGAATATTGCTCTTGCCTGTAACTTTTCTTGCCTGTGAATTATAAATTCAGGTTTTCACACTGGGCACCACAGAAGAGCGTGTAGTTGCTTACGCACGCACTTCTCCGGCAGGAATCGGAGCACAAGTTCCTCCTTTGGGCTGCAGAGAACGGCCTAATCCTTAAATAGATTCTAGCTGCCTCGAACTTCCTCGAACTCCTTCCCTGCAGACGGCTTTGGGGCACCGAGACAAACTGGGGCCACAGGAATCACGGACACGGGAGGAAACGGGTGGGCCCCGTGGCAGTGGGGTGCAAAGGCCCCGTGCGGCCGGGTCTCGCGGTGGCCTCGGCTCCAGACCCGGAGGCGCCGCGCGCCCAGATCCGCCCAGGCGCCGCTCCATCCAACGCGGCTCCGCGGCCGCCCGGCTGCGGCCAACAGGGCAGGTAAACAGGAGCCACCCAGCTCGGCCCACGCAGCACCCGCGCCGGCTCCCGGGTTAAGGAGCGAGCGGCACGGAAGGGCGCTTTTTCCGGGAAGTTTTGTGGGCTCCCGGCGCGCTCGGGTTGCCCTTTGCTCGCCCCGCGCCCAAGGGTGCTCGGGCGCCCATGCAAACCTGGAGCCCTTCCCACACGTCTCTTCCGTGTTCAGAGCCTGTCTGGCTACTGGGAGGGACCGGGGAATCTAAAAATATCGGAGAACAAAAGCAAATAAGTGCCCTCTCCCCAAAGAGGGGCGGTAAGAAAAACTGCATTCCAGAAGGGCAACGCACACCGGGGCCCTGCTAGACCTAAGCTGCTTTGTAAGCCAGGCAAAAAGCCCCATCTGTGAAAGATTTACTAGCATCTGTAGTAAGGTTTTATATTACTGAAGGTTTTTTTTTATTATTTAAACAAGAGGTAGATTTTTGTTTTAGGAACTGCACCGTAAATTAATCTCCAAGCCTACCAACAAACGAACACTTAGCTTTGCAACACATTAATGCTGCTTTAGAGAGCGGCTCGCTGAATCCGGAATTAAAGCAATGAATAGCCAGCTCACAGCCACCGAGGCAAAACAGGCAATTTGCACTGCAGGAGAAGTTGGCTAAAACCTCAGCACTGAAGAAATAAGTCAGAAAGTTGTTTCCTGTTTTCTAAAAGTAAACAGAACCGTTTCGAGAGGATGGGGAATTCTGATTAAAAAAGTGGTGGCAGGGAGGGAACGAACTGCCCTAATGCGCCAGGGAGATTTAGTAAATAGCGAGTTGCTTTGAGCCAGGGAGAGCGATGCAGAGCACTAATTTGCAGTTCACACATGCAGCCCTTTCCGCACGGCAGGGAGGGCTGACAGCCTCTGGCCTGGCACGAATTACATTGATTAAAACTGCATGGAAAGGAGCACCGTAAGAGGTGAGATGTGAGGCACGTTCTGAGGAGGACATGGAGATCTGCAGAGAGCAAAGTTTTGGGGAGGGGAGCTGAAGAGGGGGAAGACAAAGAGGCAAACCAGGCCAGGGGCCCCTGAAAAGCCACTGTCACCACTTGGTTTGACAGCGAGAAGCAGGGCTGGTGCCAGCAAACAAGTGGCCTGCTATCAGCAGGGAGAAGGGAACTATTTTAGGGTTTGTCATGTGCATGCACGGATTCTCTCTGCTAAATGCCAGATTTTTTAAGCTGGCAGGAATATGAGAGATTGCAGACTGCACTCAAGTCGAGCTGCAAGTTCTCAAATGAAGACACAGTTTTGCTATGCTGATCCGTGTTCCTGCCCACAACAAACCAGCCCACACAGTAAAATGCAGTTTTACTTTATTGCATAACCAGACACCGGGTATCTGATTTTTAATCATGGACATATATTTGCCCAACGCAACTGCTGTACTGCCTTTATTTTCAAGATTATGCCGTATTCTTGAGCTCCTCAGCTTGCCCCTGCCTCTGTCCTGTGCACAGGGGCACTTCAGACTACCCAGCGCCCAGGGAAAGCCGGGCCCCTCGCGGAGCGATCGGAGAGCAGGACCTGCCTGTCCCCGCGCTCCCGCGGCCTCCCGGCCGGGCTCTGCCCGGAGGTCTCGTTTCACTTGTCCCACGGACACGCACCCAGCTCCTTTCCGCTAGGATTTTGTATTTATCAAAGTGTTTTGTATTTCCCAGGACAGGAGTGCCCAGATTAGCCTGTGTTTTCCTTTAACCACCTCTCACGCTGGGAATGTTTCAGTGGGTGAAGGACTATAAAACGGTTTCCACAGTTACTGTTAGTAAACAGAGGGAAAAGCACAATGGGGCTTGGATTTCCCTCCGTGCAGATTCTAAACACGGGCAGAGCAGCACCGAGAGCTTCTCCTTGCAGCCTCCAGCTACCAGAGTAGGGGGTGACGTGAGATCTTCTTTCTTTAACATAAGACATTTAACAGTTTCATTTAATTTCTTCTTGGTTACGTGCACCTGACAAGTTATGTTAAAAGGATATTTAACTGCATTACATTCTTGGTGCCGAAGGGAACTATAGGTTAAATTTCAACCGAAAAGATAACAGCCCTGCATTATTCCAACGTACGCATTAAAAAGCTGCGTTCTGCAGTTGCATTCTTTTCCATCAATCTCTGTACTTAGGTATTTGTGTATTTCAGATTGCAATACCAAAACTGTGTATTTCTATGTCATCTGAACATGTAATCTAAGCAAGAATGATTTCAAGGTAGACAAGAAAATTGCAAGTCTACTCTAAATATAGAGTCTAAAAAGAAGAAATAAGACTTTTAGCACACCACTGTGACGGCTCAGTCACCTCCATTCTCAGGACTAAAAGTAGGGGAAAAATACTGCTTTGACATACTGAAATTAGCTATTAAAAAAGTGCACCTACAACTAGAATATTAGCTCAGCCCAAAACAGGATTTGTGCACGCCAAACTGTAAGTCCTAGTGAGCAATATAGCAAATTCCTAGTGGGTGAAAATCTGAAAAATACCTTAACAATTCTCCTAAAGACACTTTCCCTTCACTAAATGCAGCAGGACAGGAGAGACGTCACTATCCCCTTCGGAAGGTGCCTCAGATGGCCCCACGTTAACGCACACCCGGAGGAGCAGATCTGGGTGCCGTGACAAAGCGAAGCCCGTTTTGGATCTGAGATCACGGCTGCGTTCACATAATCGCTGCTCTCAGAGCACAAACAAAGCCCCGTCTCAGAGGCAAGACTAACGCACAAGTGATTTCACAGATTACAATTAGCTTCTTCAGCATTCAGGAACAAACTGGAGGCCTGCGCAAATCACAGAGTGTGATTAAAAACACATCAAGCCTAAAAGCTGACGAGCACCATTCCCTCAGCTGCTATCAAGCCCTGCGGTTGTCTCCCAGGGGTTCACTGCAACAGGAAAGTCCTGAACCTGGGAGGATGAAACGCAGCCCGGGCAAGCAAACAAAACCTGCGCCCGGTGCTGTGGCTTCTGGCCATCAACACGCGGCCAGGGAGACAACAGGTCTTCAATCACCAGATACAAAAAATAAGTAACAAGAAAATTACGGAACAAACGGGATGTTTTTCTTAAGGGTAAGTGGAATTCCACCTTACCGAGGCAGGGTGTCAGCTAGGCTCTTTACCTATTCGGGAAGTGTTTTCCAGGCTCAGCAGTAAGAGCCCGGCTGAGCAGGGTCCCCCCAGCCCCGGGTCCGCCCTGCGGAGCAGGAGCAGCCGCGCGGAGCCCCGGGGAGGGCTCAGACCGACCCGCGCGGCGTCTGTGACCCCAGCGGCAGCCCCACGAGGGCCGCGTGTCACCCAGCGCGGGCGAGGGGCGCTCCCACGGGCTCCCGCCCTGTCCCGTCCCGGACCCGCACGCCAGCGCGGTGTCACTGCGCCGGGGACACAACCGCCTGAAGTCACCGCTTTGCTGCGCTAGTTTTTGCTGGTATCGGTTCCAAGTCTAGTTCACCGCAAGGTTACATTAATGCTTGTGCCAGCAGAAAAGGAAGAAAATAAGTAGCAGGTCACAGGTCTGCTTCCCTCAGCAACCGTGCCAGATTATATTGGCTTAGTATGATAGAAAGCCATGGAGGCTTTTTTTAGTGTAACGTTATTCTCAGCAAAAGACTAATCTGATCCCTCCTGCTGAGGAGACATTCTGCTTTAAAAAAGCCTCCTTGCTAGAGAGCACAACCAAACTGAGCCTGACAGAGCCTTTTCATAGCTCAGAGGAACATAAATGCTCAGTCCTTTATCAGAAAGGATGAAGGGACAAACTGTGACAACCAGGGCCGCAAGGGGTTAACGCTACAAACACAGAAGGCTGCGTCTGAACACTGAGACGTTCTTCCTCGAAACCAGCTTTCAATAACGAATTCCAACATGTAAAGTGATACAGAGCATTCATTATCTGACACTGCTGATATTAAGATGGAATTCTGACACTAATAAATCTTTGCGTCTGAACTTGATCTTGGATGCAGGCATTTTGCAGAACCTACGATAGTACTGGTTTAAGCACCGTGATAGAAACAAAAATGACAACATACCTTTAAGGCTTCTATGACAAGATCTCTTGCTTCTAATTCTCCCTCAAGAATGCTAAACAGCGTCAGTAGTTCTGGCTTGCTGAGTTTTTCCAGATTCATCCTGAAAATCTGAAAAATAGAAGATAGTTTGCTGAAAATTTATCTGTATATGAAGCTCAGCACACTGTTACTACACGTGCCCGCTGAACACTAGCTTCCAGTCTGTCCGCACTACCACTCGTCCCGAGGGCAGGGGCAGCACGCAGCAAGCAAACGTTTTCTCTTTAACCTCCAAGACGAGCCGCAGAAGATCCATTTTCCACCTTTTCCCAAGGGGTCCCGAACATATGTACACCCAGATGGTGCAGGCAAAAAGTAGGGGCCAAAGTGACAGCACAATATTCACTGAGAAGTAGCCAAAGTTAACACGGGAGGAAAAAAAATACGGATATCTAAGAGGGATACTGCTCTGGACTCCACATCTGGATGGTGCAGCTGCAAGCACCACTCTGAACCTCCCTGTGTGCTCTGCCCAGGCCAACACGCTCAAGGTCCAAAACCACCACTGAAGAACAACGTTTAGTGCAGTCTAAACCGGGCCATCGTCCACAAATTTAATGGTAAAGTTAGCATTTCAGCACTACAAAATGCTTTTCAGGAATGCCATTATGCGTTACTTATGGAACAGGCCCAAACCATTCTACGAAAAGAAATCAATGCCACAAGAAGCACACGCATTTAATTACTGTTCTTTCAATCTGATTCAGTATCACCATCGCTTGTCAAGTTAACGTCCCCAGCAGGAGGAAGGCCCTTCACTTGAAACTCGCAGGGAAAGACTGTTATTTTTCTGTGTCTTAGTTTGTTGAAACACTTTGCACCACTTAGTGATAAGCCTTTGTATTATTTTATTAACAAAGGCAATAATTTCACTGATTTTCATGAGCCTCAAGCCCCTGAAGGGAAGGTACCCACTGTGACACTCTTGCGCCCTGCAAAGAGCCTTTCCACCGGCCAACTCGTACCTGCCTTTTGCTGTTATTAATATCAACCAAAACACCAGGGGAAGAGCGAGCTACTCAGCGATGATTAACTCTGGTTCACCAGCACTAGATAAGGAGTCAATTTAACTTTTACTAGGGAAACCCATCCGGCTAAAATGCCCAACCGAGCTCTGTTTTTCCAAGTCGCTGCTGCTTTGCAGGCGATTTGCATAACCGGGGCCTCCGGAGAATTCCGCACAAACGCATGTTCCGTCTTGTTTGTGCCAGAGCCGCTCTCCCGTTGCTGGGAACAGACAGTTCTGCTCGCAGAAAGAATAAGCAGCCCTCGCAGAGAAGAGGAACGCGAGGTGCCCCCGAGCCTCCTGCCGCCTCCCTGCTCCGGGCAGGGGGATAACGAAGGCCCCGCCAAGCAGCTGGGGCTCCTGGTGCTCGTCAGGACAGCCGCGCCGCTGGCAGGGCCGCTAAATGCGACTTGACGGAGAAGGGTCCCGAGACGGACCCCGACTGTCACTGAGATGGCGGTGGTGCCAAAGCGAGCGGATGCACCGTGTGCCGGCTCCGCAGGGAGCCGCGTTCCGGAGGGAGACGCACGACCGCGACCGCGAAACCCGCACGGGCCTGCCGGGAGCAGCAGGCGAAGTCGGGCCGGGAGCGAGCGCGGGAGCCCCGCTCGACGCCGCCCGCGCCCCCGCGGACGCTGCCCCGGCGCAGCCGCAGCTCCAGCTCCGTGGGTTCAGACACCTCCCCGGTCGTTTGGGATGTGTCACGGTGTCTCCCGTATCTCGGGACACTCCCGTGGCAGCTTGTGCAACAGCCCCGGTGAGGCTGTTTGCCGGGCGCCGCCTTCGCAGCCTGCCCTGGGCAGCGCCGTGGAGCGGGCCGGGTTGTGACCCCGGGTTCTGCGTCTCTAACCCCGGATCAGCCTCGCCGCACGCGAGGCCCCTCCTGGCACAGCCGCTGACACGGCCCGTGCGCCCCCGCGGCCGCGCGTGCTGGGCAGCATCCAGAGCAGGGACCGCGGCGCCGCGCACGGGAGCCTCCTGCTCCCATGCCAACCCGACCCTTCCAGCCCCGCGGCTTCCTGCGCTTCCCTCCGCAGGCTCCTGCCTTCCCCTTCCCCTTGGGCACCTCCCCAGGCCCGCTCGCCCCCCGCACGGGCTCCGGCCCTGCCCGTTACGTGGGAGCCTCCAGGCAGCAGCCCGGGCTCCGCGGGCTGCGAACAAGAGCCGGGCACATCCAGTGCCCCGCGCAGCGCGGGAGCGGCCGCCGGCAGCGCCGCAAACCGCAGGCGCGTCCTTATCTGCGCCGAGACACAAATATTTTCGCCGGGCCCAAGATACGGCCGCTCCGTGGGGCAGCGCGGCCGCGGCCGGCCACGAGCAGCGATAGCGGGGCTGGGCCCGGCCCCCGCCGCCGCGCGCAGGTGAGCAGGGCCCGGTCCCGCCGGCTCCGCATCCCCTCGGTGCTCCCCTGCAGCCCTGCAAAGCGCCGCCCGCGCCCCGGCGAGGCCGCGGCGTCACCGGCGCCGTCGCTCCGCAGCCCGCGCCGCTCCTCGTGCAGAGCCGCAGCGGAGCCCCGCGCTCCGGCACGGGGATTCCTGCCGCTCGCAGCGCACGCTGACGCTTCCCGGGAGCGCGGCGCCCCGGGATCTCCTCGCGGGTAGGGATGCGGGCGGCTCGGAGCCAGCGGGGCAGGACGGCGCGTGCCGGCGCTGGCACCGCGCTGCCTCTCGCCGGCGCACGCAGGATCCCCCTGCCCCGGCAGGGAAAAGAGCCGTCCCCGGGCTGGAGGAGAAGGCGGACCGGCCGGAGCGCTCCAAGGGCCGCCCCAGGGCCGGCTCCGAGCTGAACCTGCTGGCCCTCGGCAAGTCCCTCAAGGGCCACCTGGCCGCCAGCTCCGAGGTAGGAGAGCCCCGGCACGGGGAGCGGAGCCGCATCCAGCATTTTGCGGGCTGGGAAGCCGGGCGGGCGGAGAGGGGGCTCTTCCCGCTGCGGTCGGGCACGGGCCTCCCGCCTCTCCGTGCTCTGCTCCCGCTGGCAGGGCTCTTTCCTGCGGCCGCTGCTCAAGCGCGCGGCCTCGGCGCGGAGCGCGGCCCAGCGAGCGCCCAGCGCCGCCGGCATCGCCGAGGGCCACGTGCTGCAGAGGAGGAAGGTGCGGGAATGGGAGCGGGACAACGGGGAGACCCCCCGGGGCAGCCCCTAATCCCTGGATTTGCAGGAGTGGGAGCTGAAGTCCGGCCCGTGAGCAGCGCCCGGCGCCAGGGTGGGATCCGCTCCGCCGGGCCCGGGCATCTCTCCGCACAACACTGGTGCCGCGCGTGGATCGCGCGGGACCAACTTATTTTTTTAAGCCTCATTATCGACACTATAACTCCGTGTATCTATTTTTATATACAGTACACAGATATCGAGCTATAAAGTTCCTGGCCGTGGGGTTCCGGTTTCTTGGCTGTGGTGCCCGATTTCCTGGCGCAACCTCCTCTGCTGCCAGCTCTGTCCCTGCCAAAACTGGTGCCCAGGTCCCCGTGTCCCAGTATGGACTGTGCAGGGGGTCCCCGTGTCCTGGTACGTGCTGTGCACGCAGGTCCCCATGTTCCGGTATGGGGTCCCCATGTCCCCGTCTGGGCTGTGCTCGCAGGTCCTCGTGTCCCCGTACAGGCTGTGCACAGGGTCCCCGTGTCCCGGTATGCGCTGTGCATGGGGTCCCCGTGTCCCGGTTCAGGCTGTGCACGGGGACCCCATGTCCCCGTCTGGGCTGTTCCCGGGGTCCCCATATCCCAGTCTGGGCTGTGCCTGGGGTCCCTGTGTCCCGGTCTCGGCTGTGCACAGGGTCCCCATGTCCCAGTCTGGGCTGTGCACGGGGGCCCCGTGTCCTGATAGGTGGTCCCCGTGTCCCGGTTCGGGCTGTGCACGGGGTCCCCGTTTCCTGATACGGGGTCCCCGTATCCCGGTACAGGCTGCACGGGGTCCCCGTGTCCCGGTTCGGGGTCCCCGTGTCCCGGTACAGGCTGCACGGGGTCCCCGTGTCCCGGTCTGGGCTCTGCTCGCGGTCCCCGCTGCCTGCACGGGCCGTGCCCGCGGTCCCC
>JAUBNY010000220.1:828987-847503 GCA_032275445.1 Crypturellus soui | reverse complement strand
CTAATTTGAGATGTGATAGCCATGTACTGCATTTTCCTTTTTTTGCATATCTGCTGTATTATCTTTTAAAATCATCCCATGAGTAGGTAACAATATGGACTCTGTGCATATGTGGGCACCCATAGCAAATTTCTATAGAGTCTCATCTTCACAGTATTTTCTCTGCTGTGCATTTTGGGGGTTATCTGAGGGTGCAAATGAATTAAAGATTTACATTCAAGGAACAGAATTTTAGAGGTGGCATGCTCATCAAAGGTGTATTTTATGTATTTGAAAATAGAGTATTAGTAAAAAGAGCTATCATAAAGCATCAGATTTCTCGGTACTGCTCCAGGATGGTTACTTATAATGCTGCAGAAGCTTGATTGCTTGATTATGGATCATTGCAGTGATTAAAATAACTCCTGAGAAAATAGGTTTTCTTAAAAAAATAGAAAAAAGAAGAAACATCTCTAGATTTTATGGGTGGTTGCTTGAGCAAAAACAGTTTTCCTCAAAGTGCAGTGGGGAACATATTTGATGAGGAGTGGGTATCACAGCACTGAGGATACAGGAAGTTCCTGCCTATACTCTCTGTCTAACTACTTTTTTTCTGTTCTGCATAAGATGTCACATAATTCCCAGCCTATTTCAATCCATAACCAGAAGGTGCATAAAATATTCTGTCTTTGATTAATTGCATATGAAAAAATGCATCAATCTGTGTTAAACTTTAATATGATCAATTTTATTTTGTATATACTTTTATAAGCAAAGAAATTAGATTGCAAATTCTTTTAGTATGAAAGCTAGTTTATAAGTAAGATAGGAAATTAAAGACAAGAAATGGAGGACAGTTTAATGATAATTGTCCCTAGTAACAATTCAATCAATATTAATGCAAAAAGGTCCATTGAACTTTCTGAGTTTAGAGTATTCTGATTTGGGAGACAATAGTATTGTTCTTTAGATGACCTGGATATTACTTCTTAAGATGGTGTGGAGTGATTCTGTGAGTTGATAGAATGTGAAAAACCCATGAATTATTGCAATTTGATAAGTATTAAGTGCTGAAACTTTTAATTAAAAACAGTCTATGTGAGTTTTGTGCAAAATGTAAAACGTAGTAGCAAAATGCGCTTTGAAATACACATTTAGCTTGCTTCCAAGCAAAGCAAGCTTATTGCAAAATCACCTCTCTTCCCGCAGCTCCTAAAGTGTGCTCTGTGGGCCACCAGTCATCTGCAGAACGTTTTGTGGGATGCTCTCTCGAGAGCTCAGGGGATCATGTGGCGTTCATTCACTTAGCTTCCCTTCCTTTAATTGCAGGAAAGGAACTTAAAATGTGTCAGTACTTTCCCAGTGCAGCCTAGTATCACTATAACAAGCCCCCGGGGAGGCAGAGAGAATTGTTCATCATAACAGGGCCGTTGTTTGGCACTTTGCTGCACAGAAATAGAGAAGAAATATCCGATTTCAACTACGCAGTGGTAAGTTGCACTTTTATGGCAATTACTTCACACTATTCCATGTTTAAATGATGCTTTGAAAAGAAAAGCATGAAGAAATTAAGAGAGAAAAATGTACATTTACTGGCTAACTCCAGCATGCTGCTGTGAGAAAGACAAGAAAAATAGGACTTGTATCCATATCAGCCTCCCATTAGGGTACACTCAAATAGGGCTGATGACAGAGGAAAACATTTCTTCTTGCTACGGAAATTATTAAAAATAGAGTGGAAGGGGTGACTTGCTTTTGAGGTGGTAGTTGATGCTGACTTTCTTTATAAAAAAAAATCCTGGAGCTGTCAGAGAGATGGGACTTAATTTCGGGTAAGGGAACTGATGACTGTGGCTGTCATAATCAAGAGAAAAAAGGTCCTCAAATAATGGTTCTGCTCTAATATCACCTGTGTTATAAAGCTGCAACTTTAGTTATATAAAGTTTAGTTATATAAACTACATATATATAGCATAAAGTTCCCTACTTTGCTCCCCATTACACTATCACACAGCATTCTCTAACAAGGTAAAATCATGTCTCCCATTTAAAGGCAGCAGAGACAACATTTATACCAGAGATCTGTTTAGTTGCTCTTCATCTCAATAGGGTTCTATAATTGGTTTATTCAAGAAAAAAAAACAACATAATTCTTTTTTTTTTTCATACTAACTAGTGACTGTTGCTCCACTTTAATATGTTTAGTTAAATTTAATTTCAAGACATCTCAGCTGATTTATTAAATAATAACATTAAAAGCAAAATAAACCTGAAAAAACACATAGAGAGTCATATCTTGCCCTGATTGCAATTCAGGAAAATTAAAACCAGACAACAAAAAAGCTTGCAGTTATTAGAAACAACGATAGATTTTTGAAGAAAACAGAGGTAGTGGGCATTAACAACTTTATAAAAATAAAATGTTTTGAGTAATTTTCTAATATTAAAGGACATTTTTTATCCAAATAACCGTGGCATTATTTGCCACATTCTAGTTGAACATGTTTACTTTAACATAGTATATATTTGCACAATAACTGCAGATATTTACAATTTCCAGTTGATAGCTCCTGATTTTACTGATTTTTTTAAGCATTCCAAGGAACTTAATAGAACAAAGAAAATAAAGACGATTTTTTTACTTAGAGTTCTGAGATAGCCCCAGTGTCACTGGCTATCACTCTTTGGGTAGCAAACAGCTGCGGAACTGGCTTAATGCCAAGATGTTCTGTGAAGATATGGACCTGCCTGCTTTGGGGAATTTGACATTTCTGGAGAGCACAGGGTCAGGGAAGCAGCTCGGGGCAGAAGACCTCTGGATGCTGCTGCAGACACGAGTCAGGGCCTGCCTGCAGCCATGCAGCCCTTGGGCCGTCTGCAATCTGTTTTCTCTGGGTGTTGCTTAAACCTTTACCTTCAAATCTATGAGACCTTGCCTAGACCCCAAAACCCACCAGCCTGGCTGTTGATCAACACGGTCAGACAAGTCCTGTGCAAAATTCTGTTTTGTTTGGATGTAAATAGTAGCATGTAGCAGAAAATTAGCAGTAATGATGTTGCTTTGCTTGTGGAAAGGGCAAGGAGAATTAACATATGTTGCTAATGAGGTCTGTCTAGAAATGTTTGCTATTTCTGTTTCCCACCCTTGCTGCCCTGCTTCCTCTTAGCCTTGCCTGATTCCATAGCTGTAACCTTTCAGTTAGGAGCATTTTGCTTATGTAGCAACTAGCTTGTGAGTGAGGGCTCAGTGCTGACAGTACAGAACATATCTAATAAGTCCTTGGAACAAAACCATTCTAAGTGATTAGCCTTATCCGGATGCCTGCACAGACTGCTTTGAAAGCCGAAAGAGGAACTGCTGGAACAGAGTCCCGCATGCCCCGACGTGCCGGTCACACATGAGATGTGAGTGCTTGGAGGACACTTCTGTGACCACTCGAATTCTGCTCGTGGTTAATTAACTGGTCTCTGCACCAAAATAAAAGTTCTCTCTCTTTTTGTTTGCAGATATTGGAAAAGACTGCAGTGGGTGCAGGAGCTTTGGATTTCTCAAAATTCCTTAGAGTAAGGCTAAAGCTGATAAATCTCAAAGTAATCATCCATGGCAGAAAAGAAAATATACCTCGCAGAAAGGAATTTGTCTGCAGTAGCTGGCAGAGACATGCAATAATTTACAACTTTCTAGCATTCACATTTATTTGGGTAGTTTGCTGGTATTTGTGATTTTTACTGTTTCATGCCTTATAAGAACTTGAATAGTGCAGGTATAGTCATGTAACTTTTTAAAGTCAATTGGTGATAAACAATGAGCCATTCAGATGTTGTCTTAACTGCTATTCAGTGAATAATTGCCCGCGTGCTTGAACACTTCTTTCTCTGGAGAAATATTCAGTAGCGGTTGTGAGACAGTGGTCGTTTGCAAGTACACATTTCAACATAATGACTTGCAATGTATATCTATTTATAAATGTTTTTCCCATAATCGTTACATCACATGTCAATGATAATCTTTCTTCAATGCACAAAATCGTTATTTGCTGACTAGTGAAACTAATGCTGTCCAAAGACTTCCGTTGTATTTTTAAACTGCAGTTGTTATCTAGCAGCTGAAATTATGTAACAAATGTCTTATTTTTCCTGGGGATTTTTTTTTTCTTGTACATCAGATTGCATATTATCTTTATTTCTCTATGGCTTTGCAAACAAGTATGGATTTGTAGAGACAGAAACTTGTCAGATGTGCAGTACATATGCTACTCTAGCTAAAAAATCTGTTATGTAACTTGTCCTAGGCCATGTTTAATCATGGCTTTTAATTTATGCATTACACTATTCCATTATCAGAGAAATTCTATAAACTTTTCTGAGGTAAAAAAATATATCTAACTATGCTTCCTCAATAAATTTCTTATGTGAACCTAAAAAAAGGCAAAGAGAGGAAAACAATTTCTAGCAGCTGTTTAATATACAAGAAGTAATGTTCATGTTCAGTGTATCCCACTTAAAAGGTTTTAAAGGATTAATTTTCATCATTGGTGCTGCAAATATATGATATGAAAAATGCAAAAAAATTACTTAGATTTTCATTATCTAACACTCCTAACTTACTACTTTCTGAGAAGCAATAAAATATTTTTTATAGTAGCAACTACTTTTTTATGTCTGAAACAGCACTGATCATGCTTCTCCTTAAATCAGTCATAAAATTACCAATGATTTAAGGAGGTGAATCATGTCTTAGAGATGTAAATTGCTGATCACATGTAGTTAAATAGCATTTAAAGCGAGATCCTCTGATCAAATGTAAGCATCCGCTTAAAGGTAGGATGAATCTCTGCCCAGGCTCCACTGCCTGGAGCTTCACTAACGTAATGGATGAGAACCAACCTGTCTGATTATAAGAGTGGTAGATAGCTGCAATAAAGTGAGATTAGTCCTACCTTTCCTCCTTCATCACCACTTCAGGGGTCTTTTGCTCTAGCAGTCTGAGAATTAAAATCTCTTTTTGCAATGCTCACCATTTAGCATTCAGGCAGCCGCTGAAGACTGCACATTTTACCGCAGTCATTGCAGTATAAATAGCTCATTTTTCAGAGGATGAAAATCCTACCTCAAAAATATAAATTCGTAAGAATGTGCAGTTCACATTTTGTGTTTTGTTTCTTCACAGCTCATCATGCTGGATTTCCAAACATCCAACTGTGTTTGTCTGGGAAGGGTCTGTTACTGATTGTAAAGAGACACTTTGAAGATATTTGTTTAACTAAATATTTATGTGAGTTTATAACAGATAGGAAGATGTTTAAATAATATTATCATTCTCAAAATGACTTAGACATATGATAAACTTAGAAGGAAGAAATAATGTCTCTCTAAAGTTGGGACTATGTTGTCAACTGGTTAGTCTCTGATCATGTACGGGAATTAAACAGCCCAGAACAAAAAAAGAAAATTATTAACAATCTTGTGTCATGAATCTGTCTCTCTCTTTTTTTTCTTTCCAAACATAAATTTAGGGGAAGACTTGTTGGAGCTGCTCCATCTGCTGAGATGAAACCAAGCTCTCTAATAGGGTAGGTAGCCAGAAGCACGGTAGTGTAGTCTGGCCGTGTAAAGGTCGGGTTCTTGTTGAGAGAGATGTGCTGTAAGCAATGGGGTCTTTTACTATGACTGCGGAAGATTTTTTTAAGAAAAAACCCTACTCTGGTCCATCAAATCTTACCCTGTGGTATCTTCTGACATATGTTTGCCAACTGGATAATGATTTACAGTAACTTAAAGCAGAATCTCTTACTAGAACCCATGCAGTCCCCAATGTCTGGGCAACAGTGGCTCAGAGAGTAACTGAGTCAGCTGAGCTGTGCAAACCAAACCCGCACGTGCTCCAAAACCACTGCAAATGTGATCTGATGGCTTAAACCGCTCCGGAGGTGGGTCGAATTAGTGTGTCTTACTTCCTGACATGGACAAGGAGAAAAATGAATGGATCAATGAGGCGGCTTGCTCAGACACTGCTATCTGGGCTGCTGACAGTCACATAAATTCAGCCCGAAGCAGGAGATCTGGCTGATTTTTTTTTTTTTTTTATCAGGGAGTCAACTGTGAGCTTATCAAATGGCCTCCCAAGGGTTTAAATTATACATAGAAAAAAACATGGAACTTGGAAACTAATTTTGCTATTGTGTAAACACAGCAGGGCTTGGATGGGAAACAACTTGTTTGATAGCTCCAGGACTAAATGTAATCCATAAAGAGCGTAGGGACCAGACAGTAGATGTGTATTCTTATGCAGTCTGAAAGATATAGCAGGTAGGAGTAAAATGCCAGTGTTCTCCTGCAACAATGTCCTCTTGAGCCTGAGATTTCAGAACTGGCACAACTAGATATCAGCAACACACATAACCCTGCTTTTAAGAAAGGCAATGATTAACCTGACATTGACTGCCATGAGAATGAAAAACACGATGACAGTACCTTACAGATTTGCCTATCATTATGTTTTACTGCTTCCTTTCCTCTCCCTGGGCGATTTCTTGGGAAAGCCATATGTCAGAAGAAGGGGGGTTTGCTTGAAAATCAGAGATAAGGCTGCAAGGTGAAGCCTGAGCATTCTGAGCAGGCTTTGCGCAGGCAGGGCAAGGGTCTCCACAGAAAGATACAGCACGTTGCACCAGCAGCTCTGCAAGCCCACAGCAGAGGTGTGTCACTCCAGCTGGTTATCACAAGCATGACAGTCACCAAGATCGCACGAGATGGGAATGATGTTTGCCTTTGGGACTTGCAAGACAACACTTAGTGCTCATCAGGAGGTTTATGGCCTCTTTGAGGGAAAGACCATCTCACTGAATAAGAGTAGCACTGAGTTCAAGTTGACATAAGATCTGATAAGAGTCAGACTCCTTGGGGCTTGGTGACACATGATCATTGGAGCCCTGGAAGGGGAAAGCCAAGGTCAGGCTGTTGCACTTTGAGGTACACAATTACATGGCTGAAAAATTGTATATGTTTGGAGAAGTGTGAGAAAAAGTGATGAAAAACCTTACAGTTTCCTGATATCTTCCTTTCTTTAGAAAGGATTTTCCTTTCTAAACATTTTCCATTCACTTAAAATAGAGTTTTGTAAAATAACAAACAAAAAATTTTCCAACTTTAACAGAATTTATGAAAGTCAGTGCCTTTCACGAAGTAGGGAAGGGGGGAAATATTGAGGAATTTTGTTTTTGCCCTTATATTAAAGAGTCTACAGAAATGCCTTAAGAATTGCTATTTGGGCTTTTTCTGATGGTATTGAAGCCATCTGATGATACTGAAGCATATTTACCTGAGGTATCTGTTCCATTCTGACAATCTTAATAAATTTCTCATGCATCTGAATACTGTCCAGGACAACCATGCCTGCTATAGCCCACAGGGTCTGTGTGTTCAAATAGTACCATTGCCTGACTCAAAGGTCTTATCATGACACATTTTTCAAACAAGTTAATAAAAAAAAATCTTTGTGAAATTCTACCTGACAAGCAGGAACTAATATACTGCACTCTATGAAATAAAAATGCAAGAGAAGAGAAGAACAACTCTGAAAACATACCAGAGCTAAATAAAAGTGAAATTGTTTTATTTGAATTGAGTTTAATAATAGAACGAGTTGAATTGAGCTTAATAATACCCTTGCAATAGGGATTTTAAGAAGCATAAGTCAGTTAGAAACCTCTTAAAATAATTGTAGCTTGTCACTTGTATTTACTTACAGATTTTTCTAAGAAACATTAGACTCCCAAAATAAGAGTCAATTGTGTGATCCTTTTATTCAAGTAATATGATTCTCTAGTGGTCCAAGGTATGTTCCCATGTGTGATAAAATCTTCTTATAAGCTAACCCCTACTGAAAAGCCTTGTGATTCAGTGAAAGGACTATCAAATCCAGAGTGTCCATGTTCTTAAGAACCAGGATGCACTAGTGAGGTCATGTCACCTGGTGGATACAATCATATAGCTTTTAATCTGCTTGGACTATGGTCGTAACTGCATTCTTTTTTGTTATGTAAGTGCACCTGTGCTGAATCACAACTTTTGCAAAATGCAAGTATAATGAATTTAGGGCAAAATAGGCCAAACTCAGTCCTTCAGTATGTCCTGAGTTCCATTTAACAACCAAGTAAAATTTTATTCTCTATTTTTTTAGTAACTCAGCAAAACTCCTTGTGAACAAATCATGGCATAGCACCTAAGACTCTTAGCTAAAACAATGATAACAACCTTTCTTTTTTTTTTTGTAGCAGCTGCTATCACTGCAAATGCGCAAATTGTGCTCTTTATGCACAAGAATTGGTTGAACTATCAGAGAGACTGTCAGGAAGTGCTTGCATTTTTGTCACAGCCATTGTTTCTAGGGTTTGGAGAAAAGGCTGAAACACTGAAACGAGCCTTTCTAAACCCTGCAGGGCAGCATCACTTATGTTGCCACTGAGCTTTCTAATTTCATCCATTGTAGAATTGCTGCACCTACTTTCTATGGGGAAGAAATGTAAGAAACACTATAAATACTGATTAATCGGAAAGTAAAAGCAGACAGGGACTAAAGCCTACACAGGCCTTGATATTTTCTAGAGGGCCAAAGAGCCAGGTCAAATTCACTGCAAGTGTACTCCATGCAGGAGAAGCAAGCCCATAGTACAAGATTAAGTCCATGGTCTATGTCTGTATCAAGCTTTTTAGTGCGGAGTTTACTCCCTCTCTAAGCTACAGAAGGTAGCACAGAAGCAGACCAGTAGTTGCAATTGTAAGTCAGGGTTATTTTGGATACCTGCACTGCACCACTTTGGTGGTATTTATATAAATAAGGAAAGGATAAAGTATATTCTTTGGCCGCGGGGACTAGTGTCATGGCACAACTCATGGTAAGGTACGATTTCATCGTGTGAACAGATGTACAGTTAGCAGAGGAGCCTGGGATGGTTTGCTAGTAGAAACATGGTAACTTCCCTCTTTATGCCTCAAACTGAGATGACCGCATCAAGGTAAATTTGCTGTAGTAAACAGCTGTTTGTTTAGATACAGGTCCTCACGGCTACCAATCCAGTGGTGGCTGGGTAGAGCCAAATCCTGGAAAGCTGCTCACTGGAGACGTTACCTCATTGACTCTGCTGGAACTACTTATGTCCTTGAAGCGAACCATACAGTTAAGTGTTTTGCTGGAACGAGGTCTCTTTTACAGTGATCTGAAATGCTGTCTTTAAAGCAATGAGGCACTCAGGTTCTCATTTCTGCTCTAACCCTTCTCTTCTGCAGTTGAGTATAACGGATGCACAGTCTCCTTTCTCTTTCCTGTCTTACTGCCACAGCTGACACTTTCCTCTTATCTCTCTCAATGTATTTTCATCTTTCTGTATCCACTTTTGGATTTCTGTTTTTCCTGTTTATTCAAGCCCACACTATATTGTATTTTCTTTCAGAAAACAGAATAGACTTCTTAAGTGGAAGCCCGATCTTAAATCAATCCTTCCTGTTTGTGATAGCTGGAAAGGGAGAATAATTGGGAAAATTATAAGTTTTATAATTTTTAAAAAATTTATTTTTAGTCAACTGTTATGTACCTGAACTTAGAGAAAGTAGGACAAGGAAACTTCATATATTTGGTATAATGTGAAGCTGATTCTAAGAGCTACACTTTGACAGATTTCTGTGATAACTGATGTTATTCTGTTCTTTTCCACATGTCTTAATGGAATACTTAATGGAATGCTGCTTAATGATTGCTGAGTAGACAAGCACTCAAAGAAAACAAATTCTGTTACAAATGGCTCTAAACAAGTTGTCTGTAGAATTTCTTCAAAATTGTGTATAAGACATGGATATAAGTGGACATGGCTTCTACCCCCACACAAACATATCACAAACTTGAGAATGCATGCTCGAAATTGCTCTGCAAATGGGTACAAAACAACTCGCAAGACAGTCTGCAAAACACCACACAAAATGTAGAATAATAATAAAATATAAATAATTGTTTATAAATCTACAATAATAATTTGTAAAATATAGCAATAATTATTATTAATATTTCACTGGTTATTTCATACAAATAATAATAATAATTTAATGCAATACATAATAATAAAATAGTAAATTTATAAAATATTTTATTTTTCATATTCTATATGTATAACATTTTATACAGTCCAATGATTTATATTTCTATTTTACTTTATAGTTTAATATTTTATTAAGGTAGAACCAAAGGAAATTTAATGACTAGCAGTAGCAAATGTGTCTAGTCTTCTAATTCCAGGTCTGTTAAACAGAAATCTTATTAAATGACACTCTAGGTATCTATGTTTTAGATGACAACTGGACAGTTTAAGTTAATTGAAACTCACAGTTTGCTCTTAACTGGCAAAATGATCATCAGATTTAATGGGAGAAAGACAAAATCTTATTTAGGTTATAAAATGCCATGAATAATTTCTGACACACAGAATATGTTTTGCTTTGGAATAAAAATGTAAAAAGTGTGGCTGATCTTTCACTCTTTAATAAACCTATTTATTTCCTAAAATTATTATAAAGTGCATGGGCACCATTTTATAACTTCACGGTTTAAATTAAATGTCTACATTGTTAGGGCAGGGACTGCCTTCTAGTGATATATTTATAAACTTTAGTCCTTGACTGGGATTTCTAGGCACTGCCGCAGCACAAATCATAAACCTCCAGAAGAAGACAATGCTTCCTATGAATCTTATTCAAGAATAAATGTCACTTTCAAAGATTTTGGCAAATAAACTGGAAATCCAGGCACCTCTTATACAGTTGCCAAACTATTCAAAGTATTCTGCTAATTGCTCTTAAAAATTAACACAATCTGCAGACTAAAGGAAAATATATATTAAATCTTGAGTCATATGAACTTTTGAACTCAGATCTTTAGCAAATATAATGAGATGGTCACTTACTAAAAATTCTAATCAGAATTCCGATATACTTGTTTCTGCTTTAAAATGCAGAAAGAGTTTACAGACAAGGAGATTAAATTGCATATGATGCTTTGGTAAGAAAGGAAGTATATGTGTCTCACTCCTCCATCTTCAAAAGTCTAGCATGTGTGTGAGAGGCCCAAGGAGCTTTACAATCCTTTATACGCTTCCTCTAGAAAGCTAAATCTTTATTTCTTAAGAAAACTTTTGAGTTTAAGTCTAGTAGGAAGCTCCACTTAATTCAGAAATTAACTTTAGGAAAACTGATGACAGGATCTCATGTCATCCTTTACCTAGAAGAAATTAAAAAATATATATTTTCAAGGGGGGAAATGGAGAAAACTTGTAAAAAATCAGGCTACTTCACTTGGCACTTCTTATAGTCTTCATATTTCAGCTTGTTAACCTTTTCTCTTTATAGTATTTGGTATTTTACAGGAAAACACAAGTAAGCATTTTAAATATTGGTAATTCAAAAATTTCTGCATAGTATCTTTCATGTTTAGATCTTGATTCTGTTTCAAACCCTAGGCACTATTTCAATCAAAACATTTGTGAGCGAAGTGACCTTTTGGCGTGGTTTCAGCTATTTGATGATTTAGCTGGACAGAACTTAAATATTCTATTTTTATAGCTGTTCCCAAATAAAGTTACGGATATGGTAATCCACTCTTTGGTGTATTATTGCTGTTTGAAAAGGCATTTTTTTTGAATCTGCAGTCAAGAGTTTCAACTGGTCACGAACAATGCAGCATTTTCAGCTGTGTGTTATTACTGTGTGGAATTTCAGGACAAATAAATGGTCTAAAATATAAGCTGTAGCTGTGTTATCATTGCAGTAATCATTTGAACAACACTGCTCTTTCAAAGCTCTTTCAAAGTCTTCTATTTTTTTCCTAATCTTCTAGCTCCTAAAAGATTCCTGCTCTTTCTTTTTGCTGAAGTACAGTTGAAAAATTATTATATTGTATTTTTCCCCCTATTCAAACACAAATTAAATTTTTTTTTCATCACTTCTGGTATTGTTCACTATGGAATTAAATCTCACACTATGAACACTCAGTGCACTTGCCTTAGAAGAAGTGGACCTTTTAGCTTTCTTCTTCAAAGTGTCTGCTTGTCAAAAACAGGAGGAAGAGGGGAGGGAGCCCTGTATTGTATAATAACAAACAAAAAGCAACACAAAAGATTTTTCTTTTAAAACCTGACATGTACTGCAGAATGGCTCTTGCCATGGGAACGCTTGATTAATCTCAGCAGCTTCCACTTTTCCCAGTTGGGTACTGTCCTGTCACTACTCCTGGTAATTGCAAATATAAAGCTGTTTTACATACAATAATAGGCGAGCAAGTCAGCGTTCCTGCTCATTTTGCCAAGCTGCGGAAACATATTCTCAAGCACGCTGCACATTACTGGTGTGTCTCGCTCACCCAGGGGAAAACGTGCCCCAAAATAATTTACGATCATCCCTGCTCAGGCACAATGCAAGGAACATGTTGTCCTCTCTGGAGCAGCGTGACGCAGTTTCACTGGTACAAAATTAGACCAGGCTGAGACTGGTTCCTCTGAAGGGTCGTATGGTGGATGCTGGGCTGTGAATCCCACGCTGGGTTCGGGATCTCCTCTGGGTGCCCTGACCACTTGTGCCACGTAGACCAGCAGGGCCAGGTCCTGCCCTCGCTGAAAGCTGTGGCAAGGTCATGACTTCAGCCAACACTGACTTGGGCCCACAATTCCCTTGACTAAATTGAGATAAAATCTGATTTATTTGTTTGTTTGTTTGTTTTCTATGGGGAGGGAAGGAGAAAAAGGGACAAAAAAAGAACAAGATAGAAAGGTAAGAGGGAAGATAGAGAATTGTATTGTGTGTATGGAGAAATGTGTGCATGCATATATATAAAAATAATGTGTACGCTTGAATAAGTGCATATGAAAATTATATACACTTAGACACACAACATAAGACATGCACATAAGAAATAGTCAGATATTCCCACGCTGAAGCTTCGAGTCAGTAGAATGCTGCAGAATGACATAATAATTAAAGTGTTAATTTTAGGGCTCATCTTCCTCACTCTTCTTACTTAGCTCAGTATCAACCTGACTTCCAAAGGCAGAATTGTCCTTGAGAATGGTGTGTTGTTTGTTGCTGTGTTGTACAATACAGTGTGTAAAATAATATAATGTGTAAATATCACCATGTTGTAGAGTGGGAAAATGTATCATGCACAAAACAGTCTTGACCAGGTAATTTCCCTTAATTTAATTTATTTCCAGTTAACATAAACTTACTTTAGTGATTCAGGTACTGAGAAACAAAAAAAGTAATGAAGTAACAAACAGTCAGGGAAAATGTTTTCCTCCACTTTGCATTTATACCTTATAGGTGAACAGGGTTTGTTTTGCTTTTCTTATTTCTTTAAGATAAATGTGAAAATCAAGCTGCTTTTTAGAAGATGTGCTTTCAATACAAATGAGTGAAGGCAATGCAGGAGGTGAGTGCATGGGTTATGGAGGACTGAACTTCATGGTGCAAGAAGACACCTTGATTTTATCTAGAAATGATCAATTGTGGTGGAAAAAAAAAAAGGCTTTGTTTCGTTTTCAAAAGTGATGTGTCTTGCTTGACACTTCTGGCACAGGCCGTCATAAATGGCACGTTTGGGATCGAGCTTGGATTGATCCCAAGCTTGGACTGACCCCAGCTTGGGTTGACCCAGCTGAAGAATTGATTGCTTCATCGTGCTGCCACTGAAGGAAAACAATTTTCTGTAGCAGCCTTGCCTCTGTGGGAACCTCACATGCAGGGGCTGTCTGGAAGAGATTTCAAAGTCCTGGATTTCCTCCTCAAGCTGGTTCACCCCAGGGGTGATTTACCTCGTGTGAAACACACCTGCTTTCCTTATTTTCAGTGCTTTTCAATCTGTTTCTGCACAAAGTGCTAGTCTACAGTTCATAGTAGAGTGAATATACACATATATTTTACTGGAAGAACAACGCTTATGTTCCTATTATACACCCGAATAAAACACTAATTTTACTTTGAAATTTTATACTTTTGAGTGCTGACAATTTTTTTAACAACATCTGGAAAGTAAATTTCAAAAGTTAAAAAAGTAACAATGAATTTTGATCATGTTGATTTTTTTGTCATTTTTTTAAACCAAAGCTGTTCAATCCATTCAACGTGAGCTTGAAAAATCTTTAATTGACCTTAATCTTAAAGTTTGATGAGTAAAAGTGTAACAACAATAGTAAAAAAAAAATACTTCATACTTTTATAGGAAGATTTCCTGTTATAGATGTCGTGCTGCAGAGCATATGTTTATTGTTTACTGATTCTTGTAGCATGAGGGTTGGCTAATAGAAAAAAAGCTTTTGCTCTGGAAGATTCAAAGCTTTAGACACTACTCCTAATTGCTAGGTTTATTTTTTATGTTTTATGTTGTGAAACTTTCTAGAGATTCTCTCAGAACTTTGAATAAGTATTCTTAACAACAACAACAAAAAAGACGAAGCCCATCCTTATAGGCTGTATTCAGTTTTGTTTCTCTGTTTTCTCTCCCAAACTCCAACTGTAAATTAATTTGGGGTCTCTTCTGTTCTTCTGCCAGGTGAGAGCACAGCTGTGTCCCAGGGAACAATTAGCTGTCCTTATGGGACAAATCTGAATTAGTTCTGTGGATATCTTTGGTACCACCATCTCTAAAGCTGAAATGTTCCACTACTTGGCAGGACTATATTCAGATTTAATGTTGATTTTTAGAACTACATGAATAACAAAGATAATATGGATTTCATAAGTTATTCCTCCAGAGTAGCAATGTAAAGTGATGATCCAAATTTTGCCCTAATGAGACCACACGACTATTTATGGAGACATTCAAAGGGTTTCCAATCATCAGGGCACTTACTCTGAAGACCAGAATGCTGCATGTCTCCCGGTGGGCATTCATCTAGCCTTGGGGCAACAGAGAGCCCAGACACACACTGCAGACTCGCCATGTAGCCCTTCTTTCCCCGTGGCAGGGAAAGGACTACTGCAAAGCAGAACAGAAGAGAGGAGACTCTGCAGTGAATTTCACTCAGTTCTGCTGCATGTATTTTGGACACTTGTGAGATGAAGTCATTGAAGTTCATCAAACTGTTTATTATCTATTATATCGTCTGTACTAGATTTGATTAGAACTACTGTGCCAAATTCAATATCTGAGCACCGCAAGTGTACTGCCTAGTAGTTTGTGTTTGAGATAATGCATTTTGGCTGATCACATCCAAGTGTGTTTACAACATTAATTTTTATGCTCACAGGAATTATACCTAGTCTGTTTAATATGCTGCATGAAGTTTAATTCTAATAAGATTGAAAACATAATCAAATCAACTTGCAAGCTCAATATTTATTATTAAAATTTTCTATATTTACCCACAAGCACAGTGAAATATTCCTTTGCTCCTGCAACAGAATGGTAATAGTCTAATGTTTAATCAATTTTTAATTTAAATTTGCTCTGAGTTTTAATTGTTCTCCTTGGAAATGGTACATAAAGGTGTCACTTGCACACCATGGCTGATCTTGAGGAGTTGCCATAATAAATTTTTTAACACGGTTCAAGAGTATTTGTTCCTAGGGACCATGAGCACTCAGCTACTATATCATTTGGATGCAAATGATTAATACTAGGATATGGAGTTGGGCCACAGATTTTTGGAGCACAGGTTATGGGGAGAAGGAGAAGTGGATACCTCTGAATTAAGTTTGGAATGTGGGGCGCAATAGTTAAGGATGGACTTGCAGCAAAATAGGTTTGATATGTTGACTTGGGAACAGGAACTACTTTTAATAGACACCTTTAATGAATCAGTTTGGACTAATGCTGATGCAAGCTTTTATATACCCCCATATGCAATAAATCTTGTGTGACACAAAACATCTTTGAAGTCATGGCACATGATGTGAAATTGTAGGTCTGCTCTCATACAGTTTGCATCAGTTTGAATCTGGAACTGGACTTTTCTAAACCTGACCTTTGCTGAGCAATATTTATCAATATTTTAAGCAAAAGAGTACTGCATAAACATTTAAACTGCATGATAGAAGCTTAACTGGAACTAACTAAACATAACTAACGTACAATATTAGGAATACAAAAGGTAAATTCTCTTCATGATGCCTCATTTTTTATGTTCATTGTATCTATTTGCTTGTATAAATGACAAAGGAATCCATAGGGAGCAAGAGGTTTTGATAGAATTTTCTAAATATCACATAGGCATCAAAGAAGCTGAGGAAGAAATGCACCCTAATTTTGTTTTTCTGTCAAAGTAAGCAGGTAAATATGTTTGAAAACAGCTGTTTGCTGAAATAAATGCATTCTTAAATATATCACTTGGTTATTGGTTTCTGGAGGGTAGAGCTGTTTAGCATAGTTAATATTCAGCTAATAATGTTTTCACTTAGTAAAATCGTTCCAGAGCAATACGCCCAACAGCTTTTCTTACACTATCTTTAGGTGAAAATATTCAATATTCCTCCTTGAGTTTGGTCCAGATTAGAGATAAAATGGAATGAAAAAGTATGGGTGCAACTGTGTATAATGGGGATGAAGCCTGAATCTGTGTCCTGTCTCCTTCTGTATTCAGACCTCCTTGAGCTCTCTGAGAGCCTGGTGTGCACTGAGGAAATGCAGTATGGCCCAGAGAGAAAAAACATAGCATAGCATAGCAAAACAGGAGGATAAATAATATAAGTCTTCTGCAGAATGGGCTTACAGCAGTAGAGAATAATTTAGCCTCAAAGGGACCTTTGGAGTCCCCCTGCTCAAAACAGGGCAAAATTCAAAGCCTCACTAAATTACTAAGGGATTTTTTCTCAGTCTTTACTGAATATCTCCAGTAGTAGGGATTTCAGAGCTTTTCTGGGCACCTCTTCCAAAATTCAACCACTGTTTTTGTGAAGATTTTCCTCTAACTGCATTTTACTGTGGCTCTTGCCTAAATTTAGCCACCTTAATGGTAATCCTCTTGTTTCCCTCTGTAGAGAACAGAAAAAAAAGAAGCACCTTCTGAGGCTTTTCAGGATGGATCCTCAGGAGATATCTTCTTTTCCTCGGAGGTCACATAACAGAGAGGAATAGTCACCAGACACTTCCAGATGGTCACAATTAGGTGTCTGCTCCGACAGACACCTCGCCCTCTGCTCTCAGTGGGCTCTTGCGAAGGGTGTTACTGGAAGACCTTCTGAGTGGGTCGAAAGGACTACAGTTAGTATTCCAGCCAAATATAAATACTGATATTTTCCCTACTTCGGCTTGTCTCAATACAATGCCTTGATGGTGAGTTTCCATTTTGTTCATCTGACTCTGAAACCTTTGCTCTTGCCCATAGAGCAGTTCAGGGGCAGCAGTTCACTCATTGATGCTCTAATTGGCTCTTTTTGAGGGGAAGCACCATACGTATTAGTATTTTTCTGGAATACTTTTGGAGCTGTTTTAGGTTATTTGTCATTGTTTAATTATATATTACAATCTTTGCAAGTGTATTGCAAATGGGATTTGTTATCATTTTCTGATTCCTTATGTTTTATTGCATATTCTATTTTATTTCATCTAAATACAATATTCTCTAGTATTGGCATATGATCAGAGTGATTCATGTCACAGGTCTAGAAGAACTAAGCTGAATTTAGTATTCCATGTTCTAATAGTAGAATTCTTTTCATTTTAGCCCAAGTATTCTTTCTTTTAATATCCTTTTTCTTGCTTTTTTTTCACACTTCATAAGAGGTTTACTTAGACTGCTTTTATAATTAGAAGAAAAGGGTTATATTTTTACACCGCAACAAGCTATTGGCAGAAAAGCAGGAAAGAGCAGTGATCAGAAAGACAGAGAGGGAAAGAGGCAGTGAAACAGGTATTAAAAAAGAACTGGAAGGAGGGGTATGATTTGAGCCAAAGGTGCTCAAATGAAGCTTGTACATCTCCAAAAGCTGATGTTGGCTACATTAGCTCCTGCCTCTGCACCGTGCCATGCTGCTCAGGAAAATCCGTGTTCTCACCCCATCCCCTTGCCTCCTTCTGCATACATCCACATATCTGCAGTCAGGAACCTTAATGCATTGTCTCCAGCTTATTCCACTGATCAGTTTCGTTGACTCTTTTTTCCAAGTAGAAAAGATTGTCTCAGGTGGGTAAAAATGGTTTCATATTTAAGGAGTCTGAGGGCTCACATTTAATTTTTTATTATTAAAAGGAATAATCAGCAGCATCATAGTAATAATAATAACATCCTTATCCAAATATCTCAAAAAAAAAAAAAAAGCAAGACAGTTAAGTCTGGGGCTGGTAAGTTTGGGACTGAATCATGAAGTTCAGGCTAGTTCACGTCCTAGGCAAGAATCCAAATTCAGTTCTGTCTTTTCTTTTACATATTTTGTAGACATGAGAAAGAACAAACTTACTTCAAAAACAGATAAGGGCCATATGAGAATATACATACAGCAAATATTTTTGACTGTTTCTTTGGTGATGTGAGCCTACATATGCAGTGACAGAGGCAGCCTAGC